>JAAAKL020004614.1:0-20659 GCA_010016065.2 Carybdea cf. marsupialis auct. non (Linnaeus, 1758) | reverse complement strand
CATGAAATAATCTTTTGAACTAAACTATATACAAAGAAATGAAACAAAATGTTTAACTCAGTCCAGGAGCTAGCAAGACAGGTAAAATCTGAAGTCATTCAAGCCATTAGCAATGTATCTAATATTTCGAAAACGTTTCCATCCTCGTCAATCTCCTCATTTTAAAGAGACCATTGTAGTATTCATGTCAAACCCAATCGAATGTTCAAATTCAAACATTTAAAAGAGACCATTGCAGTATTCATATCAAACGCAATATCAGACCATGAAATGACTTTTTGAAATGAAGCATACTTTAAGCATAATTTTAGGATCAAATTGGGAAAACCTTAAGTGTATTGATAAAAAAGAGTATAGCGTACAAATAGACTAATGGAGTGTGGCTATCTCCAAATCGCTTTTTGCCGTTTGTCATCATTGATCACCATAGAAATTTGATACTGGACAAAAATAGTGTACACTTCCCTCTGTACCTCAGAAGCTTTGCTGATGATATCGTTGCTATACTCACCTCTTGTGACGTTATGTCGTTTCCATTGCTGTGTCTAGTGCTTTCATCTTTATCTGGTGGAGGTAGTTAGGTAAGCAGGCAACTTACGGCAGGTAGGTAAGTACGTAGCTAGACTAGTGATGGTTGGTAGGTAGACAGGTAGCCTAGGGCAGGTTGGTAGGTAGACAGGTAGCCTAGGGTAGGTTGGAAGGTAGGTAATTAGGTAAATTACTCTCTTTTGGACCGAGATGGTAGAGTAGTTACAGCCTAATAGAGCCTAGGGACGACAAGAACCTTCAACAAGAATTTCACATCAAACATACCTATCACAAGATTCAAAGATTCAAGCTCAGTACTGCTGTAACAAGGGATGGATACAGTTGTGTACAAAGGATAAAATTGAAACTTAGTTACAATGGCAACATCACCTATGCATCATTTGTCGTCGCTATTTGTCGGGGGGATATTGTTTTTCGACAAGAGTCCCGAGATAAAAAGTAAATAAATGTGGCAAATTGCATTTGAATACAGAAAGGCCATTTAAAAGGAAGGAACACTGTTAAACGATTTCATCTCTGTTACAAAGATTCTTTGCGTCCCTTAATCGTTTTGGCGTAACCAAATTGTCATGATCCTCCCATACGTGGTAGTACATATCGTGATAAAGTTTCTCTCGCCAACTTTTTATGGTCGATGTCAAAAAACACATTCAAGCTTTCCAACTCTAAAGTAAATGTACTCTTTCGGCACATCTCCAGTATCACCAAACCATCCACCAGTGATGGGTAAATCGCTCTTCTTTGAAATAAATCCCTCATCGACTAATACAACATTTTCATTTGCATTACAGTTACATTGATATTCTTTGATGTAGCAAGTTCCGTTTATGCCACATTGGCAGCCTCCTATGACAGGGTCACCACCTCCCCAATACGAAAGGATTTTCCTATCAGGGCCTATAAAAGTAAGAAAGAAAAACAAACATGTAACTGTGTGATTCTGAAAAAATGTTGCTATACCAAATGTGGGGGCAAAATATTGCAAATTGAACGGCCAGTCGTCTATCTAAGGCAATTCGTAACTTTTGCCGCTGACACAGGCCCTATTAATCACAATTTCCCCGTAATACCTCAGAGATTGATTGTACCTCAGAGATGCTTCCCTTTACTCCCCTGGTGGAGAAACTCGATATTTATCGTCCTCTGATTATCGTCTAGAATTCAAACGGCGTAACTTCGGTCTTTTTTAACATGATAACGGAAAATCAACTCCAAGGTGTTAAGAAGAGAGGATTTGAAAATATCGACTTTCAAGAGATCCTAGAGAAGAGTGAAAAGGAGATGAGGTGGTGACCAGAGAATGGTGATTTGTATTATCTCATGGTCATCATAGCTCAGTTTGTAGAGCAGCATGCCATAAACGCTTGGGTCCCGCGTGCTAATCCCGTAGGTGACATTTTCACTTTTCTCTAGTATCTCTTCAAACTTGATAATCTAGTATATTGTGCGGTAACATCGCTCCGTAATGGGACAGTGTCAAAATCTGTCTAGGAAGCACTGTCTCCATCTATGTAACCAATCATATTGCTTCGTCCCACTTTTTCAATCTTCTTTGTACGTATTTATGACGTTAGGTTGTGATGAGCGTCATACGACAAAGCTTTCAACCTATTAACAACATGTCTTGTCTGTTCAGAACTGTGTGCCATGTATTAACTTTATTCATGGCATTCCGATACATTATTTAGAATAAGATTGTATGCTATTTGTCTGTCTTCTATACTAGAAGTAATGAAAATAAAGGGTGTCATTGGCTGTTGTATATACGGAGACCTTATTTTCACCTTTATTTTCACAAAGAGCTATCTTGTGTAGGGTTTCTTACTTACTTACTTTACTTTAACTGCTTAGGCGATGATCGCCCCCTTTTTCCCACCAGTTTTCTCAAACGGCTCCGTCTTCCCCTGTCCTGGGCTTACTGTTCTACTGTGCTTGTAGGCAGGCCAAAGTCAGGATCTGGGCTCTGTCTCAGCTCTAGGGTTTCCTAGGTATGGTTTTATCAATTTCTATTCATGTATATGCAAAGGTTTAATCGTCTCCTTCCTTTCACCTTATGCAGTTTATACCAGAATCAAAGGGTGTGGCTTTAAAGGAGTTTATTATTATTTGCTCATGGCTGATTAAATTCAGTATAGAAACCCTACTTTGAGTCACTAAGGGTTACTAAATCACCTTTGTGACGTGTTCATATTCTCACCAATCTTTACCACTTATACCTCTCTTCCACCACTCATAACATTACGATTGCCTATGTGCTCAGGCCTGGAGAGGCCCCTTGTTCCTTCTGACAATTTTGATCCATCAAGGCCTGTCCATCGCAGCGTATTTAGCATTTGGGAAGGAACATTCCATCTCAAATGGAATCTGGTCCCTCCATCTTTTATCTAGCCTTCCTCTGGCCTTGGGTCGTGGAAGTCTTCTTTGAGCGCTTTCTGAAGAGCACTACGTTCCGGACGTGTGGCAACGTGGCCAAACCAGTACAGTATACTTTTTCTGATGGCATCGATGATGATTATATCAGCTCCAGTTCTTCTACGAATCTCTTCATTCCGTAGTCGGTATTTCAGTGTGATTCCTAAAATCGCAGACTAGTAATCTCTGCTCATCTGTTTTCCTCAAGATCCATATATCACATGTGTAAGTGGTTATAGGAAGGATTGAAGCCTTGTAGAGCCGTACTTTCAGCTTGCAAACCAATGCTTTTGTTGGACCAGATGTTGGTCAGGAGACGGCGAGAAACTGGAAGCGCAAGACCTATTCTTCTTTTCACTTCAAAGGTAGTCCCAGTTCTCTTCTGCAGCTTTTCATTACGATTCTTGTTATGAAATTCCTTCCCTGTCTTAAATAGTTCAATCTCCTGTTTAATATTTTCCTGTAGATATCATTCATTTTGCAGACGTAGTTCTTACAAATGCTATCTAGTGCGTTTTAAAGGCACCTCTGGTATAAACGGTTTTACAAGGAACATGATATATTCCACAGATATAAGTGATTGATTCAATATTGGAAATTGGAGCCCGAAGAAACGTTTCCAGAGAGGGAATGAAGTTTCCAGGGAAGGGCTTAAAAGCATTGTTGCATACAAAAACGTGACGTTTTTCAATTTTGTTATTGTTTAGCGCTTTGCAGGAGAGAAAGTTGCGTCTCGTGCTCTGCCGCCTTCCTAGTGAACGCCTACCACTGAATCCCTATTTATGAGAAATCAGGCAACCTAATTTGATAGGTCTCTTCGTCTCATGGTAAAAGAAATCACTTACCTGTTAGCCAAGTATAATTATTTCTCATGAAATGTACCGCACTGCATCTTGCATATACATACTGCCTACAAGATGATGCAGAAGCCACCAATGAGTTCACGGCCTCCATATTTAGTGAGTAATTCAGTAGACGGACGATAGATGCTCGTTTTTCACCTCCTGCTACTTTGAACTCTGACTCCGTATCGTGACCAATGAGCACAACTGCTATGGGATAGCGCCAGTGACATTCAACATTATAGTACGTGCTCATACCCATAGTACGTATCTTGTATGTACCATTAGCCAATTGGTTACTGGCTAAGGCCTCTGTGCATGATTGGTACACATCAGCAACAGGAATATCTGTAAGATGACAGAAACAAGTCGTTTATTATACAAGTCGGTATGGTCGGGTATAAGAAACTTAGTAACTGATTTTGTCCTTATGATATGAAAATTGGCAGAGAGTATAAAAAATCGGTGCCATTGCTGTTACTTTTTATTTGATGTAAGGTAGGTCAATCATTGCATTTCACGTTTCATATCTATGTGCACTCTGTAGGAATAGTAAGCTATTTATTGATTTCGTGGACCGGACAGGCTTCGAATTTCGAAGGAAAGCTAATAAGCAAGAACAATATCGTCTGAATCTTACTTAACTTGATTTAACGTAGATCGGACTCGCCTGCAATTATTCGACGTTTTTTTTGTTTTTATATCCTTCTGAGTAGAACCGTATTGATGGAAACCACAGAATGATCATGCCATTTATTATTCAGTGATCCGCAAAACAAATTCAAAGTACTCCACCAGATAGTGCTCAGGTAAAAATACGTTGAAAATACTTGAAAAAAGGCAGAAAGAACGCAACTATTTGTCTTGGAGGCAGGGACCCTGCACTGTTTTCCGGTCGGCACCGAAGTCCTTACACACTGTATATCTACACTTACACACTCAAATCGTACATGCTACCTTTCTCCCTTTAGTATTTTGGCGTAGATTCTAGGGGGGTGGGGAGACTCGTACCCCTTCCTTTTCAGGATTGGGGAACAACAGCTGCTTTGTCCTTCACGTTTGTGCCCATAAATGGTAATTATCCACGTTTAATCCTTTTCTGCCGCCCCCTCCCCCCCCTCATTCTTACAGCGATCTGCGGCCATGGCATGTTGAATATCACAAGAGTACTTGCATCAAAGATAAGCTGATATTGTTGATCCTATAGGTCACTTATAAGAAATGTGTCCCATTTTCATTGCTTTCAATAGTTAATTCAGGACAGTCTCAAAAGAGCATGGTAATCAGAAATGACAGAGCCATGTAAATGAGTTCAAATGTTAAGGAGGACGAGAAATAAAATATCATCTCAAGTACCTTTGTCTATCCCCTTTGTTTCATTTCTTCTTGCCACTTAAAAAGCAATAATACCACTCATACTAACAGATATGCCTCTGCTAAAGCATCCAATTAGTTAACTGTTGTCATCTTTTAATTTCGGTAGTTTCTACATCCTTTCTTCAACTATATTTGCAAGAGATGCAAATACATGAGCGTAAAATTCTGATTTTATTTCACCAATGTCACACAGTAGTATTTGAAAGTAATAATGAAATGAATTTTTATCTGATAACTATTGCCTTACAAGAGGAAGGCGACTTTGTAAACATAAATAACTTCTCTTCTCAAAGAGGGGGACGGGGGGGGCACGTATCTTTATCGCCTACATAAAAGAATCATAAAAAGCTTCAGGCAATCTGGGGGCATCAGCTTGATGGCAAATTAAGAAAGATTGTAAGTTTTTGAAAACATGCTACTAGTATCCTGCAATGAATATCCTTTTGAATATAATCAATTCTAAATTCTAAATTCACTCGCGCCACTGATTTTTGTCATCTTAAATAGTATAAAGTAGTACAAATACAGATGAAGATATCAAACAACAACGAAGGTATGACAAAATCGTTTTGGTTTCAATCTAAGCTTTTCGGTCAAGATGGAACGCCAAAATGTAAATTTCATGCAGAAACCAGTCCTTTAAATACTACAATCAAATATTTGCGCGCTTGCTACGCGAGCTCTTTTAAGTGAAATTCAATAAATTATGTGGAAACAGAAGGAATTTGTTTTTAAAATAAAATTATTTTATTCCTTTATATTGTTTGTAAGTTTAGCACTCGCTTATTGATGTTTCAAATATTTTAGCAGGAATTTATTAACGTTCTTTAAAACTTTTTTATTCCATTTCACGTAAAGGAGCTTATAAATAGGCATGCAAATATTTTGCTTGTAGTACTTAAGGATTAATTTCTCCATTAAATATGTCTTATGGCGTTCGATACAATGTAGTCAACAAAGAAATAAGAAAAAAATGTATAAAAAGGCCTAGGAGGAATGGATTGAGCAACAATGATAGGAAGTCGAGAGGCTAGCACCAAACGCCAAAGAGATGTTTCCAAAGGTAGACAACATGGTGAACAAGAAGTCACCCCCCGCATCAAAATGCCGAACAAAATTGGCGCTGAGAACAACAAAGGCCGGGAAATTACCAGGATCTAATGAGATGCTGCAAGCTCTAGACCACACGGGTGTCGACTTGGTGCACGACGTCATTAGTTGAGTCTACGAGGACGGCGAATTTCCGATGGCCTTACTCCAGTCGCTCCTTGTCGTATTAGCAAAAACCATGTGTACCCTGAAGTGCTCGAATCACCGACCAATCATCTTGATGAGTCTAATTTTGAACATGTTACTCAAGATTGTACTCCAGAGATCCAGAAGAAAACTTTTGCTAGAAATTCCAGCTTGTCAACTTGGTTTTATGAACGACAGAGGCAAAGGGAACGCAATCTTTGTTCTGCGAAAGCTTGCAGAGAGAGCTGTAGAACACCAACGAGACCTGTACCTTCTATTAGACGACTATAAGAAGGCTTTTTATAGCGCTCGGCATAACGAGCTCTCTAAGTGTTTCGAAGAAATCCAAAATTAACGAAAATAAATTGAGCGTTCTCAGAAAGGTCTACAAACAGCAGAGTGCGACTGTCCAATTGCCAGAGGAACTCACAGCCTGGATAGCTGTAAAACGAGCAGTCAAGCAGGGTTGCGTTGCATTAACTGCCCTGTTCAACCTATACGGGAAGACGATTCTTCGAGGTTTGAAAGACGTCCTAGAAGGCATCCAAGTCAACAGAAAGCGTATCAATACTCTCAGATAAGCTGAGGACTCTTTTACAAAGACGACATTCTTAAGGAGAGCAAAAAATAGAGTTCAACATCAGAAGACCATGTGTATGATCATCTCTGAACAAGTGCCCGAAACTCAATGCACAATTGACACAGGATCATATTCAATGACACAAGTTTCGAAGTTCAATTATCAAGGCTCCCTGGTAACCTCGGAAGGACACTGTAACAAGAAGATCAGAAGAAGAACTGCGCTAGCGAAGGACGCCTTCAATAGATTAAAATCTCTATTCAAGGATCGCAAACTATCGAAGATCATTAAAGTGGCTCCCCTAAAGACATGTGTCTGGGCCACACTGCTATACGGTTGCGAGTCTTGGACGTGGGTAACTGAATCTCACAAGAACATTGAGGCCGCAGAGGTGTAGTTCTATCGTCGGATGTTACGCGTCTCTTACATTGATAAAGTTACCAATGCTGAAGTACTCAACCGTACAGGACAGGAACGTGCGCTACTGGATACTATTAAGCTCCGCCAAGTGAAGCTTCTTTGGAATGTGTTAAGAGGAGGTCGACTGGAAGGAGTTAATCTAAGTGGAAGAATGGATGGAAAGCAAGTGAGAGGAGGCCAAAGAATTACATATATGAACAACTTTGGTCCAAGGATACGCTACATTGACACAAAGCGTCTTGCGTGCACCTGGTCCTTAACCCGTTTTCGCTTAAATCGCCTTCGGTCAGGCATGACGTCACAATAGTTCGTCGAGGCCCACATCGGGCAGGACACTTAGGGAGAGAGATGGCGTTCAACATTTACAAAAGCCGATCCAAGAGTTAAAATAGATTTGATAAATTATTTTACTATGCATTCGATGCTTTTACTATCTTCAATGTACCACCAACAATTTACTTAGAAAACACATTAAGTGGCAATAGGAAGTATAGATAAACTAGCTGCCAAAACCAACCAGAAATATCAAGAAATATCCATTGCTAAAAAAATAGGCATAGGTATGAGTAAAAATGGAAAATATCTTCTTCAGAATATGTAGGCCACTAAATGCTACGTAGGCGCAAGAGGATGAAGACTTGAAATTTAACGCAAGTATTTGGTTCTCTGCTTTCGCTGCCAAAAATCAGGCATTCTGAATACAACGACGTCTAAAGTTTGCTTGGTGGATGCTCCGATTGTAAGCAAATGAAAGCTTGTCTTGAAGTTGTGGATAAGTTGCCTTTTGAGTAATGCTTAGGGCTACGCTATGTTGAACCATGCCTACAGAAGGAGCATAATGACTGAAAAAACTCCAAGTTTGATCTTTGCTCAGTAGCAGGCGCGATACTAAGGCAATAGTTTTGAAAAGATGCCAGACAAATAGAACATATGTCACCACTCGCACAAGGACACGTGACGTGTGTTCTACCAACCGAGTTAGACAATCAACAATGATATCATAAATATTGGTATGACACAATTGGCAAGTGAGCGTCTCGCACGATTACCAAATAAGGCATGGAATATCTGCAATAAAGGCTCTTGCGAACAAATGTGTAAAATAACAGAGCTGAGAGGACAAACAAAGTTTTGGCGAAAGAGAGGCAAACTAAGCATGAACAAATATAAGCCCGGGGACGATGTAAGCCTACGAGTAGGAGTGCCTACGCCCACGGTAGGATACTTGGGTTAAATTTCAACCAAGGAAATTTTTATTCCAGCCCCGCCTTTTATTAATTTTGGGAAAATTTTCGACTACTTTTCTTGACTGACTTTGCATTTTGACACTTGATTGTAAGATAAAAGGTTTTATTTTTTCATCATAAGAACTTCACATGCCTTGCGTTAACTCTGAGAAAGCACCATCTTGACTGAATGAAAACAAAATACCGTAAGCAAAATGTCTACGTTCATGTACAGCGCGCTGAAGTGTAGTTGAATATCAATTTCTAACCCCCTATCATTCCAACCCTCCCCCTCCTTTTATTCGGAACCTGAGATTAAATAGTTTGCATTCACAAGTTGAAAGGACGTAAGTGATTTAGGGAATCCCACAGAAATCCTACTAGGTCTTTACAAGCGAGTACATCACGTTCATGCGACGCTGATTACCTTACATATGAAATTATAAAAGGAATGCTCTCGATTTTTAAAAAGTGGGTAAGACAGTCTTAATTACAAATCTTCATTTCGTAGTTTTTCAAGTAAGGTCAAACAGAGAAAAGAAGCAAGATAGCTAGGAGTATGAAGAGAAACGCATGTAAAAAGAAACACCTAAAGTGCATCATAAAATTAGAGATGTGACCACGATTACTTAGGAAGCACTATATTGATGGCAAAACTAAATCTTTTAGGCTATGTTCCACTTGATAGGGGCTCTGGAATATTAGTTTGCCAAAATGTATTTCTCTAGGAACTATATTGATAGAAGTTGTGCTCCACGTTTCCTGTGAAGGAAACAGCTGTAGCCGGAATACATAACATTTTTGAAAATTTAAATTTGGCAAATTATATACCAGCTTTTTCATTCTCAAATTAACTATGTTGGCGATCGTTTATGACCGAATGTTAACTCTACAAAAATTAGAGGGCACCTGTGTTTCCCCACCCATTTCGCCTATGTCCAGCAAAAAGTTTCGTAAGAGATGGCCCAGCGGACATTATGAAGCTGAGAAACAGATTGAAGTAACAAGTAAACATTTCTAGCAAAGTAAGTGCAATTGACATCCTTTTCAAAGGTGAAATATCAATCAAAATTTGTGCTTTTTGGTACATTGATAAACAAGTAACACTTCTTACATCCTTGACACCCTCCAGGGACTTTGTCTGGATTCCGATCTTTGTTCTTTGTTTCCTGGAAGAAAGAAAATGTTATAGACGTTATTACCAGTCCTGATTATAACGTTAACCACTAGGGGGTCAATTGTGTTATATTTATATAAACATATATATTGGTTGCGATTTCGAGTGCAGTCTACTTTCTTCGTTATTTTTTTATGTACTAGTGAGTCACCACTTATCAAGGTTAAAGGCCACTCGAAGATAAGGGTTGATGAAATGTATAGACTGACTAGTGAATGATGATGAATAACGAAAGATATGAATGGAATGAGTAAAACTTGATGACTTACGAGGATGGTTATGACAAGTATTTATTGACCTTTGACTTCCATGTTGTAGTTCTCCGGGAAGCAATCTTGTGGCAACGCGTTCCACAGATGGGAGGTTCTTGGAAAAACTCTGCTCATGGAAATTCCGTTTTATGTTAAGCACATAGAGGAAGGAAGGAAAATGCTTTGCAGTGGTTGTAGCAAGACGGGCTCTTGCTGTAAAATATTTACGAGGAGGAAATAGGGATTGGAGCTCAGTAGAGCACTTTCCATGGAAATAACGATAGAGTAGAGAAAAACTAGCAACGTCTCTTCTGTGAGAAAGTGAGAAAGTGAGAAAAGGGGTCTACAGAACCGAACAGATCATGTCCGACAAGAATGATAAGTCGATTTTTAACTCTGTATCTTAAGACACGAAAGAGTGCTCTGAGAAGCACCTCCACTGATGTGGCAGCAGTACTCCATCTTGGGGCTTATCTGACTTTTATAAAGGTAGAGGATTGTATTAGGTGCTAGATATTCTCTGGAGTTTCAGAATGATCCAACCATTTTACCAGCAGCTTTAGCAACAGATTACATGTAAGTATTCCATTTTAGGTCTCGACTGAACGTCATTCCAGGAGGTTATCAAGGCAAGGTGCTTCTTCAAGAAGAGAGCTATACATTTTAACTGGCGCAAAACTAGGATCTAAATGTTGGTGGTGAAAAGAAAGCAGTTTGGTTTCAGAGGTGTTAAAAGTAACAAGCCACGTATTCCCCCATTCCACTACATGCTCCAGGTCAGAAGAAAGGGAATTCGCAAGACCTTGATCACGAATACTCTTGAAGGTGCAGCCATAGACACTTGTGTCGTCTGCGTAGATGTTAACAAATGATCTCAGAATGTGATTTGGAAGATCATTAACGAAAATCAAGAAAAGCGTTGGGCCTAGAATAGAACCTTGAGGTACACCAGCGTTGATGCATTGTGTTTCGGATTTCTGCCCATTAACAACTACCAGAGAGGGAGGAATTTTTCTTTGAGAAGACATTTCCAGATATTCCATAACTAGCAAGTTTGTGAAGCAAACCTTTATGCCAGACCTCATTGATGGCTTTTGATATGTTAAGAGCGACTGCCTTAGAAACAAAGCCTCCATCAAGAAATTCACTGATCCTATGAGATATTACAGTCAGCACATCAGCAGTTGATCTTGCTGTACGAAATCCATATTGTTTGTAACTAAGTAGATTGTTTTTGTTGAAGTGATTGACAACTGCTTGGACTCAAACAACTTACCAATGACACTTAAGAGACCGATTGGTCTATATTGAGATGAAGAAGACCGCTCACCAGTATTTCTTAATACTGGGCAGACCGATGAAATTTTCCAAGGAGGTACACTGCCGAAGTAAGCAATGTCCTGGGAAGAGAGCACATTTATAGCAGTGGACTCTCACTGCCTTTCCCAACCGATAGTCTTTATATTGGGCTAGGCGGGATTCGAACACACAACCTCTGGAATGTGAGTCTGACTCCTTAGCCACTACACCACGGCGGCTCATAGATAGCTCCATAGATACAAGACAACTTACAAATGCTTGTAAAAGTTTTAAAGCCAAGGGCATTTATCCTAGGATTTCACACAATATCATTACCTGGATTCCTGGGCAAAGTCTTGAATTAAACTTGCTGTTATAAAATATTTAAACAAAGAGTGTCGAAAAACGTTTGCTTTCCAGCCCTATCTGTTCTTGGATCTGTCCATAGCAAATGGATTGGAATGGATTTAGGTAGAGTAACTCTGATCACATTTGTTGAAAGGAGCATGTTGAGATGGATCAGCTTACCGTCCGTATAATGGACGTATGGAATATCAACTTGTCAAATACTATCATGCAAAATCTCACTTTCTCCACGACATGCTCTCCTTCTGTAAACATCCCCAACCACCCGTTCCATATTTAACATATTATGACATTTTCAACTTCTACGTCCGAGTACGCTTGACCCGATGTTGATGATGATGACTTCTAAACACACCTTTCTCTCCAAAGAAAGGTCACTCTTTGCCGAATCCGATTAATTTTTCTTGCTGGTCAGTTTCTATTTTGTTTATCTCTTAAATCTGCTTTTCACTTTCGCACACGGATGCATCGTGCTGCATTGTATGCCATAGTTATTGAAGTGCAAATTAAAAGAAAGTACATCCCGTTTTCATTATATTTTGAGCGATTAATCCTAAGAAAATGCTTTGAAACTTGAAAAATGAACTGAAAAATCTTCCAGCCACTAAATCCATCAAATTGCTTCATAGCTTTTCGTGTCCCTATTTATCATTATTTTGATGTGACTCATGCAAGCTTCATTACCTCGGCAACAAAGCTGATCTGATCTTCAAGTCCGTGATAGCTTACGGTCATGCTGCAAGTAGTATTCTCTAAGAACCCGTTTATACGAGATCGGATCCATCTGGGAGCGGATCCATATGGATCCGTACTCGTTTTTGCAGGCGTTTTTGCAGGTACGGATCCAAATTGACATGTGTTTAGAAGAGATCGGATCCATTTGGATCCGCTTGAAAGCGCATGCGTGGAAATACTTAAAAAAATTTGGCGGGAAGAGTAGATCTGCTCAAGTTGTTTTCTTTGTAATGTGATAATATTTTAAGGAGAAGAGCACTGTTCTACCCTTTGTCTGATCAGTTGCCATAATCCGTTTAAATTCTGAGTGGTAAAACTTGGAGAGACACCAGACCTGTCTGGTACCGGAACCAGACGAGACCTGCTTTCAAAGCAATCCCAAACGAGCAAGGATAGCATATCCAAGTGAGATCGGATCCACTAGCTCTCGTGTAAACGCAAGGCCGATCCGTACCCCTTTGGGTACGGATCCATTTGGATCCGCTCTCGTGTAAACGCGGTCTAAACTTCGAAGAGCATTCTATGCATCTGGCTTTCGTACAGCCTCTGTGTATTTAGCTTAAGATTCTACTTGGAAATGTATCAGCAAGTTGATGATAGCCGTCACAATAAGCTATAGTAACGCATGGTGTTACAGTCAAACCTGTCTATAGCGGACACCTGCTGTTCCTGGAAAAAGTGGCCGCTATTACCAAGTGTCCGCTATATAGAGGTTTTCAACTATATCTGTCTTAATTGATTAATCTTAATTAATTAATCCTAATTCATTAATCTGCCTAATTTCGCCAAGAAAAGAAGAACAAAAAGATACATTAATTCATAACAATGTTTTTAAATCTCATATAAACCTCAATGATAAAGCTTTAACAAGTGTAGGAGGATTTGAAAAAGTCACTTGTTCAAAACATGCTTACTGTATCATGAATTTTATCGGGCTTTTTTCTTCTGACAACTCAGGGACCACGAAGCCATAGGGTTAGGCGGGGGCTAAAATAGGAGTAAAATACAAATGTCCGCTATACACAGGTTAATTTTAAGGCAAATGTTCACGCGGTTCCGAGAAAATGTGTCCGCTATATAGAGGTATTATAATGGGAGTTTGACCATGATTCAGTCCGTTCCTAGAAAATGTGTCCTCTATTACTAGGTGTCCGCTATATAGCATGTTCGCTATATAGCATGTCCGCTATAGACAGGTTCGACTGTATATTTTTTGGATGTAAGGAGAGGCATCTGTCTCATCTTTCATTAAGTCTATTGAACATTGTTGATTCACTTTAACAATACTACTACAAAAGCATTTGTATTGTACAAATGACTTTTATTTGATGCTTCAGAGACAGAATAAACTTGCGAAAGAATGTTTTACTAATTTCCTCCTGTTGCTGTCAAAACCACTCATTTTGTTTGCACTTAATTAAAGACTTGAAACACTATTCAGCTGCAGATAGACAGGTGGCAGCACCGAAAACGGAATAGTTCTGTAAACTGGACTACGTCGAGGCATTATAATTTCAGAAAAAACCTTCAATACACGCTTCTTTACCTTAAGAGTTTCGTAAGACTTTTCTTTAATTTTCACTAGAAAGGATCGGTTAATATTTGGTCTTATCAATTGGTTATTTACCCTCTATCCTTTTTTTCTATGGGGTAGAGGAATTTTATATCTGGTTCTCTTTGAAAAGAATACACGGTCCAGTTTGCTGACTTACTCAGAAATTTGGAAAGAAGATAGAGGATTTAAAATATATGTCACTTTCGAGACTCGAAACCAAAGCATTCACAGGGTATGTTCTACCAACTTAGCTACGTAAGCCAACCTGCCATGAAAACGCATCCTATTTCACTTGCTACCACTTTAATCCTCATTCCTTTAACAGTGGTTATCGGCATCAAACTCGATTCAGGCTTTGAAACCAGTCTCTCTGCGCCATTTAACTTGAAAATGGCAAGACAGCCGTACAGCTAATCAATGAGTCCATAGACAATTTTCTTCCTATGGATGATACTTCCCAACTCAAATTTAATTGAGGTTCAGCTGTGGCGAATGCCTCTCAACACTGCAACATTGCACAACGTTTTCATAGTCTATGTTCTTCTAGTGGTGTAACTAGCCTCTGTGACGACCATAATAACTATCTGAGATCGTGCATTAACGTACCAAACAATTTCTGTGGAGATGGTAGATGTTTATCATGTCGTGAGTCGTAGTCTTTTTCTGAGCTATGTTTCGAGAGATACTTCTCTATCAAATTTCTGTGTGTTTCAGCCTTTCCTCTGTGGGGTTTGGTTTCCACATAGGCAGTGGCGGCTTTAAAGGGTGAGGGGCCCCGGGTCAGCAAAGTTTACGGAGCTCTATGACGTCATGCATTACAAGGAAGTTCAGACATGATCGTACTGCGGAAGTTCCTAAGAAATTTTATTCCTTCCAATGAATGCAGTTTAGAGTTTTCACTTACTTCCATGAGATCAATATGGGCAGTCAGATACATCATTTTTTCTTAGCATTGAGGCGCGGGGACCCGTACAGGTCCGGGGCCTCGGGCCATGGCCCTGTCGGCCTTCCCCTAAAACCGCCACTGCACATAGGCATAACGAAGTGACCTCAGATTAAACAGAAGTTAATAAATTCAGATCCCCATAAATGTTATGAATGTACACATTACAGCACCAGGGATATTTTCCATAGAAAGCACGGAAATGGAGCAATGTGGCTAATTCCTTCTGAAAGTCAACCCCTTCACCCTTTCTAGGTTACGAATTCAACGCTATTAGAGCATAAGTTAATTAAAGTCAACTTTATTGACAAGTCAAGCATACCAAATCTTAATTAAAGGTAGCTTCTTGATTCTGTTTTTCATTGTTAGAGTTGTCTGTCGAAGCAAATTTCGAGCAAGTGAATTGATTGATTGATTGACTTGGAAAAGAAACTATTAATGTCACTGAGTATTTTTGTCTCAGGCTGCGTCTGTTGCCAGGTTTTATCTCAGGTTGCGTCTGACTTCATAGGATCAATTGGAAACGTTCCACACATTTGAACGTCTCACTGTTTACTTAGATAATATCAATTACTTCTCATAACAAGATCAGAGACAGTTGCGTCGCCCTCACACGTAACATAGTCAGCAGACTAATGTTGAAATGTGACATTGAAATTGAGATTTTTGTTAGCCTCGTTTTAATGTTTTTGACTTGCACGTTGTTGTTAAAAAGATATGAAAGTTTGTTGCCCTGATAACTCCGTTAACATTCTTGGCTTGATTCTAGTTTACTGTTCACTTAGCAAATAATATTTTTCCACAACTAATCTTATATAACATGTTTCTACTAGATGATCGAAATAATAAATATTTCATTACGTCCTCTCAGGGATGCATTTATTTCCAGTAAATGCGAATTAAAGCAGGGAAATCTACTGACATCGAACGTTTATTCAACGATACAAATAAAACAAAAGGAATAATTATAAACCAAGCAAGTAAATCTCTGTTGTTTTACTCCTCCAACCTTTCCCAGAAATCCCACGGAGGATTTTTTTATTATAGGGTGCAGCACATTTAATTTGATGAAAAATATAACTATCTTGAGAACAATTATGAGTATAAATTTACAGATGTCAATTTTAGAATTAATATGAGGAATAAAGCTGCACAAAATAGCGAAAACATTTTAGTACTAAAAAGCTTTTTTCGTCTGACATTCCTCAGAGTACAAAATCGTCAGAATTGAGGTTGAGAAGAAATCAATAAATTTTATTGAAAGTAGCCAATCAGAAGTCTGATTGCTAGATTGTTGCTGTTTTGACCATCACTGTCTTTGGAACTAGATGGTTAACCGAAACGTTTGTGTACTCATTTTTTTGCCAGTCTGGGGCTAACTATGTCGGACGCAAGACTTTTAGGCTAGTTGACAGAATCAAGCAGCTTATTCTGTCCTGTTTTCGCCAAGCATTCCTTCCCACAAGGAAACAACCACCTCGGGTTTCTAAAACCAAACCACTGCTAAGCAATGTATGTGACTCTGACATGGGGCAGCACTTGCTTGAAAGCCCAGATTGTGCAAAATTGTATACGGATGGCCGCTTTCTTATAATAGGCAGAACTAGGTCGGCTTTTCACCTAGCCGTCCTCGAATCCATCCACATCAAAGGAAGAAAACCGGAGCGTTGCAGACAAAAAGAATTTGTCGTTTCAGTGGGCCTTTTCGGTTAACCATTCAGTTCTACAAACAATGATTGGTCAAAAGAACACCAATCTAGCAACACTAGCCTTTCACAATGCACATCCACGTCTATCATATCAAAGGGTAAAACATTACGTGAACTTGAATCATAGATGATGTCAATTTAATTTGCTCTGTAAAATTATTCTGCAGGCGAAAGCAGCAACAATGTACTTTCATGCGAGCATTCATTATTTAAACTTCTTATGTCCGCTGGCAACAGTCACTACCTTCGCTTCAAAATTTACACTATAAGCAGATGTCCTTTATTTTTACAAGTCATACCCTCGTGCCAACCCTCTCCCACTCAAAAAAAGTTTGTTTATAGGTCAGATGACCACTAAACGTACAGCTGAGACCCTTTCTATCTAAAGATCATGAGAATTTATGCTTTCTTCAAACTGTAGGTTCTAAATGTCTGGCATAATTTGATCTAAAAGAGTTCAAGGGTATACAATTAATCCGCGATGATACAAATAAAAGACTTTAAAAAGCTTTGACTGGAAAGATGGAAAGATAATTATTATATTTGTAAACGTAGAGCGGTACAAGCTATTTGCCATCCTTACAGAAGTGATATAAAAATAGCTAGAACTTTGAGAAAATAAGAAAGTACTGCAAAAATGTGACAACTTATGACATATGTGATATGTTAGCATTTGCTCTAAAAGAGTGGCAGTATCACCTTATCTTCGGTATGAAGCAATTTTCCATAGTTCATGCTAGCATAGTATTCTTGGCGTACGTGAAAGTTTCAGTGGGTGAAATCAATTTAAATGAATTTAAAAACGGTTGTCACTCGCTAGAAGGAGATTCAAAGACCGAGTATATACGTAGAATGATGTCTCCAAGCAAGTTGACCAGACTCGCACAGATAAACATTTCTAAAATCCATTAACAGATCGTTACGGAACTGGTTTTCATTTCAACGAAGTTAGAGATAAAAAAAATGTGAAAAAGTGATATGGTTTCGTACATCATTAACCGCAAATGATATGTTAATATAAGTTTCTTCCCTTAAGCTGAGGGTGTTTGAGAACCCCAAAATATGAAATGGACAGAAAATTCCCTCCCTCTAGTTCCAAACACTGAAAAGCAGAATGTTGTTGGTCAAATTTATCGTTAGAAAGCAAAGCATTTGCATTTCCTCACCGCGATTAACAGAATTAACTGCTATTTGTATATTTATAGGTTTCGTTCTGCCTGACTATCTTCTAGAAAGAAATGGGATTGAAACTTGGCGAACCATCAATGTTCTCTCAGAGGCAAATGGTGTCTATGACATGATCCTTCTTCACACAGACTGCGTAGTTATGAACAGCATTTTTTGCTGCAATTTAAGTGACAAGTTCAATATATATGAACGTTTCTGTGGGTATTTGTATGCGCAGCAGTTAGAATTAGGTTGTCAGATTTAAGAAACTTGTCAGTCCTCTCGTCTGTTTTTTAAATACTATATTGTTGAAATGCGGTTAATTGTAACTGTAGTCTATTGTGTACGTCTTTAAGTGCCTTATTCATTTCAAATCTCGACTTTTTAGGAATGGTATCACTTCTGAGGAGATCGTAAGGGGCACCAACACTTAGCTGACCACAGAATAACTCAACCGAATGAAATTATACTGCCGATAGAATAATATTTGTGTTTCAAATTACCAGCTAAAATCCTATTGAATGGCGATGACTTAGAATTGTTTTATCACTGCCTTCAAGCAGGACCTGTCGTCTGATCAGTGGAAATTTCTTACAAGAGACAAGGTGCGAAATTAGTGTTAACAGACATGCATCTGCGAGTGTAACTAGATAAATATTGCCTTCACTTGTGATAGGCAAATATGATAAACCGATGTAAACCAAAAATATTAAGTAACTTTATAGTTCATATATAAACAAAAAGAAGGGTTGAACGACGGGAGACCTTTTAAGAAATGCATTTGAAAACAAAATGGTCGTTTTCTTGCTTCTGATAGAAGAGCAGTACATTTGCTAGATAGGTACCTGTTACCCACTCAAACATTTTAGCAATATAATCAAATAACGATAAGTTAAGATTTCAACTTCACAAACTTCTTATCATGGAAATCCTTTAGTCTGTTAAAAAATACTGCGAAAGTAACCCAATGGGCAGGTTGAATGAGCAAATTTTACTGTAGAAAAGTAAAAACAATTAATAAACTTGCCAGCACGCCCTTGGGCTTGCTCCCGGGGTATCGGTTAGTGTGAAATTGTTACTCTATCATCTTAATCTTATTATATGCTATTATAGGTATAATTTTGTCGACATATGGGATTTACTCTAATTTTTTTGTAAAATTTTTGCTCAAAATTTTATTTTCTTGCATTTTTTTAGGCTATTATCTCAGTTGACTGTGCAAAGAGACTTAGTCGTTCCCGGCTTTGAAATCACTATAAGATACCCAAGACATTACCTGACCTAAGATCAACTGGTTTATGTACATGAATCGTCCTCTTGGATCTTAAATATCAAGCTCATCATATCAAACACAAATATACCAGAAATACTAGTTTCTTGATACAATTATCTTGGCAATAGTTATGGATAAATGGTTCCATTCGTTCTATTTTTATATAAGCACTCAGACACACAAGCAGCTATGAACTACATAATATAAAACTCAATAAATATGAAGCTCTATTTAGTGCAATGGTAATGTATTCGTTTTCGGTGTGGGAGATCCTGGGTTCGATCCCGGACAGCGTCGCAAGCACTTCATGTTTATTGAGTTTTATATACATATAAGGCAAGAGAAAACAAGATTTGTTGCTACTCCGTGTTTCACGCTTCTTCACTTACAAACTATATTGTTCAAGTCATATTCTCTATTCAAAAACGGCTCCCATGTCGACACGACCTGCTGTGTAGACGTGTTGCTATATTGGCCTTGACAAGACAAAGCTTCTCTTCGGCATACTAATAGCATCTGGCACTACCTCCATGCTATTTTGGGACTTGTTTTACAATAGACTTCTTTTATTCTAATAAGCTCGTTTAATATCTTTTTTAATTTTCATAAATGTTAGCTATAATTATAAAGCCTTAGTTAGAATATTGATAAATATTATGATATGAAACAACTAGAAATAAAGAGACGTTATCAGTTTTGTTGCAATAGAATAATTCAAGTTTAATTATTAAACTAATTGATCTCAGTAGCATCGGATCGTCGCCACCACTTTCTTGCCAATTTATATTCGTATAAAGCAACAAAAACTAGAAAACAAATTCTTTACTCACTGATGATAGCTCCGGCAGCAATACCATGTCAACAGCTTCTGCCACCTCTTCTAATTCTTGGCTGCACAAAATAGTCCCTGTAATGCAATTTAACCTCTCATTCGTCGATGCTACAACTTGGATATATCCGCACCCTTTTGTTAACGCGCAACGATGCACACAGTTTGTAAGTGAAAAGTTGTCTTCTGCTGTCCGTTCGAACACCGCAAGGTGGTGTTCATTGTACGTTTTTACGATAAAGGAAGGAAAAACCAGACAACTGAACATAAGAAATACGAGAAGAGAGAAAATGTATCCTCTGAGCGATAGCATGATGAAATCTGTTATATCAAAATTTACTTTTAAAGAAATTTCAAAGATAGCGGAAACTCTAGCACCTTACCTGTTCATGGGAACAGAATTGTCATAACTGAGTAGTACATACACAATGACCAGCAGGTACAAACAAAGGGAGTTGTCAAACTGAGGTTATAAAAGCGTGGTAGCTATATTAGAACTGAGTTGGGGAAATGAAGAAGAACAGGTAACGTACGTCTAAACGGTGACGTGATATTATAATTGTTACGGAGTCGTCGCAAAGGGTGAAACGTCTAGTGGCGGACAGCGGACCAAACAGTAAAGAGACAAATAAAATGATTGTTCTTAACATAAATAGATAGATTCCCACTACGTACAATAATCAGTTCTTTACTTACAATAGTTTTTCTGTATA
>JAAAKL020004613.1:0-19682 GCA_010016065.2 Carybdea cf. marsupialis auct. non (Linnaeus, 1758) | reverse complement strand
TACGATGCAATGGATAACGACGGTCTGACCTCCTCAATTAACTCCGTCTTCTTCCACACTGGTTACGGCAATACATATAATTATCTTCACAAGCTATCTACGGTGGGTGCCGATCTTCAAAGGCGTAGTACCATACGTGGTTATCCACATACTCAGCAGTTCACGATCATGAAACGGGCATCAAGGGTGAGTTATATTGCTATTTCATTGTAATCTATACCTAAAAGTGTAGAATTATCAGGAATTTTCGCCACAGAACAATTGTTGCTAATAAGGTTTTATAATCATCAAGTTTAAAGTGATACTACAGAAAAATGAAAATGTCACCACCGGGATTTGTACCTGGGACCCACGCACTCGCGGTGAGCTGCTTTACCAACTCGGCTGTGGGAGATCCTGGGTTCGATACGGGCCAGCGCCGTTAGCACGTCATGTTTGTTGAGTTCTATACTATGTAGTTTATAACTGCTTGTGAGTGTGCCTGAGTACTTATATAAATGAAATGGCGCTGATGTAGCTAACAACGAAACAAAAAATAAGGTTGCTGGTGGTGGTGAGAATTCGGGATCAAATACCCGGATTGTCGACTTTACTATTGCACTTTTTAATGCTATAGTAAAGTCGTCGTTTTCGGTGTAGGAGATCCTGGGTTCGGTCCCCGCTAGCGCCGTAAGCTTTTCATGTTTATTGAGTTATATACTACATAGTTCATGACTGCTCGTCTGTCTGCCTGAGTACTTTCCGCTTTTGTTTATGGTGGCCTCAATCAATAACCATAGTGGGAGTGCAATGGGGGTTCCTTAGCTGGCGCATATTCTTATAGCTGCGGTTAACAGAGTCACGACGTCCTGGCAATGACGCTTTAGTTTATGCCATGTGATTACTCTTCATGTTCATTTTGATTGGCTCATTGCAAGCTGCAGTACTGGGATTCTTTAATGGTACGATCTTCAAGCTACAAGAATATTAAAGTCAAGCAACAAGTAGCGGACTACCAATCATGAAGACGGGAGGGGGGGCTACTTTGTAACCTGCTGCATATGGCTGGCTACCAAGTAGCTTCATGGGACATCAGCTTTAGCCGAAATGGGTAACAAGAATCCGATATTTAAGGCCATCGACGCCTTAGATCCCAGCCCCTAATATATCACGTGCCCACTCCTGGTTTAAGGCCTCTTAAAAATTTATAACGCCTATTATTTCGACAATCCGAGGGGCTTTGAACCACGGGGGGGGGGGGGGCTTAAAAGGAACCAAACAGTACTATTGTTATGTTTCGATATCATTAAGCTCTCTCTGAAGGACATTTTTCTACATAAATCATTTCTCTTCTTACTCATAGGGCCTCATGCGCATGGTGAGTACCCGCGGACTACGGCTGGAGCAAAATGCTGCTGAAGTAACAAGTCTTTATTACGGTCTAGAGCGCCTTAGAGCCACTTTGCCGCAGTGCATCTGAATAATAGGAACAAAGTCAAGCAATCAAAGATAAACATTTATTGATTAAACTTTGACTTGTATTCGTGTGGCTTGAAGGAGAACCCGGTAAACCCGACTAACCTTAAATCAGTGTACACAAAACGGTTCGATTACAGAACCTGATAGTGAATGTAAGAATTGACTCATATATCTGTGGCAATAACTTTTCATGGGGGCAAGTAAATAACAACCTTCCAAAATATCTAATTATCTCTGAGGCATTTTAATTTAGGAATCACAGTTCCAATTTCAAAGGGGGAAAAGGAGAATGGGTACGTGTGAAAAATGGTCACAGGTTCGACTAAAATCTTGGTATGTTTGAAAGTACGACCAGTACTGTTTGTCTATTATTCTCGTCTTTGAAGTGAAAAACTGCTCAAGGAACCAAACCCAGCATATTCCTTTCAGTCAGTTATATATTTACTAAGTCTCTTCTCTATTAGACGGGTATTCTATAAGGGAGGGGGGCTCATGGGGAATTGGGAGTCATTGAAAATAGGAGCTAACGTTAAATATGAAGAGTTCCATGTTTTTAAGAGGGGTTAAAAGTCCCCTTCGAGACCTACACCTCTAATTAACCACTGACTTTTACATCAAATACTGGCAAGGATGAAAATGCCGGAATGAGATATTGCAATCCATAATATCCTGGAGGACATAGCTCAGTCAAACTTCCATGTTTCCCTTTACGAGGCACTATAGGTACGGTTGGGTGCACCAAGAAGACGTCCACGGATGGAAGACAGACCACGAAGTGAGACAGAAAAGGGCTTTGTACTTTATTATTAATGGCGCTGAAAATGGTTCTAAGAGCGAATATTTATCCTCAGCGCAAGCACATGCTCTTAAAATAATCTAATGACACTTGCCATTATAGTGATATTTATGTCAAATTATTAGACAAACACGATTCAAGCTTACGAATTTAGCACAAAATATGTTCCCAACTCCTAACTTTCGAAACGACGATAAAGAAAAAGAGAAGATGTCGCCAACAAGATTCGAATCAGAACCCTGGCTTTTAGCGTCGCGTTCTCTAATTATGTTGCGTAATAACAACATAAGCTCGCAACCCCCAACAGCGGACGTCAACATCTAGGACTACGCGAATTTGGAAGCCAGCTCCTTCAGGCAATGTAACTTGGACATGGAAAAATTGTCATCCAAGCCATCATTTTGTGGAAAGTCCACTGAAAACTTACAATTATTGTCGAGGAATGAAACTGGAAGAAATTTCTAAGCCAACAGTTTCTTCCCTAAGACAGCCAAAATCTGGAACTCTCTGTCTTCAGACAGTTTCCCTCTTACTTACGATCTTGACACTTTTAAATCTAATGTCAATCGCCATCTTCTTGGAAATCCTTAATCTGTATGCGGAGCGAAAGTGTGACGTCACGATTTTGAAAATGTTTGAATTATGGAAAAAATACTCAATTTTCGTGTTGCCCTATTAGTGAGAACGTCAATGGCCAAAATTGAAAGTGATGCCCTTTCCCATCACCGAGATATCAGCTTTCAAACTTTTAAATTTCTCTAACAAAACCGTCTTACTTGGTGCTGGATCCTAACGTAAGGATCCAAGGAAAATTAAGAGAGTTTTGTCCAGAGATTTTGAAATTCAAATGTCTCTAGTTTAAACACTACACACACTACAGGTTTGATATTTTGAGGAATAGCCTATTCCAGAGTTGCCTTTCGATATCTGGAGTCACATCGTCCTATTTCCAAAACCTTTGATTTGTGACGTCATCACTTTCCCTCCGCATTACAGCTATTTTTCTGTTTACTTTTTATTTCTACTTCGTAGCAACCCTGCCTTGTATTGAGCGAAGAATTTTAAAAAACCAACAAAAAAACCTAAAGGTTTTGGTTCATTATTTAATTGGCCAAATGACTGCCATCAAGCATATCACACCTGATATATAAACTATCAACTACTAGAAACCTTGATAAACGCACAGTGATGAAAGGCTAAAAATTTAAGTACCTTGTTTTCTTTATCATTTTCTTCCTCACCACTTTTATAACAATAAATTTAAAATGCTCGATGTAAAAAATTACACTATTTATTTACCGTTACATGGACAGATAAGAGTCGGAACATACAAATGCTCAGGCAGCGCATCCACAAGAAAATCCTAATGTCATTGTGTTATTTAACAAACCCTTTTATAAGCAAGAGCACGTGATACATACTCCTACTACGATTTACCTTAATTTCAACTCTTTGGTTCCAGTACCAAGGTTTCGCTGTGCCCATTTTCTTTATTCTCAATCAAAACGCGTAATGATCCATCTCTGAAAACAACAAAGAAAAAAAGAAAATAAGACAAGATAGCACTACTTGGTTTAAGGTATCGTAAGTTTGAAGAGAATATTGAAAATGTCACCACCGGGATTCGAAGACTAGTTTCCGATATTGTAAGTTAAACCTATGACTATTCGCGGAAGCAGAGCAAGTTAGTAACAGACGTAAGCGGGGTAAAAATGAGATATACCTGTACTAGTAATGCCGTTCACAAGTTTTCCTGCAATGTACTTCACAAAATAGTGAAAGCAGGGTAGTCAGAACCTTGCAAACATTCCAAAGAACGGCTACACAGGTTTGCATACTGAAACACTTTGTACCGAAGAGGGAGAAATTGCTGTTTCTCTGTCTTGCAAGAACTTGGCAGATGCCATGTCGACTTGCACAGTGCCTCCTAACGCAGGTTACTTATTACTCATAAGGATCTTGGGAGGCGATAGACCCATTTAAGAGACACTTCCAAAGACGAAACTGAAATACAGACAACACATCGTCTTCGTCAAACTTCCCTACTTCCACTGAAAATTAGCTGAACTAAACTCAAACACCTACTGTACAAATTCGATTGCGGTTCGATATCCTTTTCTCTTTCTTTTCCGAAAACTTCAGAAGGCAAGTATGGTAAAGACTTCTGTAGATAAAATCCGTTTCAGATCAGTAACCTGGTTTTCTTCCAAATCAAAGAGTGAAATTTGATTCACCAGGTTCTAAAGCTGGCAAAATCCACAACTGTGGCAGTAGGAGCACTTATTGCATTTGAAGCCACAAACCTCTCGCAAAATTTTGATCCTATCTAATGGAACTGCAGTGGTTTAGACTCAGCAACAAGTCGTCCCAAATCAACAAAAAAGGAAGAAACGTTCAGTACTTTACAAAGCCAACAGGTAAAATTGGGCATTTCCAGTATGCTCGGCCTGAGGTGACAACGGAATAACATTCTATAAATAAATGTTCAAGGCAACACGCCTACAAAACATATCCATGAACTTACCTCTTATACTCCGCAATGAAAGATAATTTTAATTGCGGTGATTTCAAGTTTCGAAGAACAATCTACAAAAGAAGGCAAGAAAGGATATTGTTAAGTAAACAATCTACAAAAGAAGGAAAGAAAGGATATAGTTAAATAAAACAATCTACACAAGAAGGCAAGAAAGGATATTGTTAGTAGTTTCTCAGAGAAAACGTGATATAAAATTTGTAAATATCAAGATGCGCCATACATACACGACAATATAAGTGACTTCTAATGGAGACTGTAGGTATTGCAGTAACAACGACAAAAACTACAATGACAATAGTTCTTCGAACATTTACCAGTGCCTGCTATACACGTGTTTGAATTCATATAATGAAAATTTAGCC
Source organism: Carybdea cf. marsupialis auct. non (Linnaeus, 1758) (assembly GCA_010016065.2). Taxonomy (NCBI): domain Eukaryota; kingdom Metazoa; phylum Cnidaria; class Cubozoa; order Carybdeida; family Carybdeidae; genus Carybdea; species Carybdea cf. marsupialis auct. non (Linnaeus, 1758). The sequence goes on along the minus strand of JAAAKL020004613.1, from coordinate 14,530 downwards.
CTAGTCGGCTTGGCTCGATCATGGTAACATCGGAACTTCTGTTCTTTGCGGTAACTCCGTAATAGTTTTGCTTCAAAAATGTTTTAAAATGTTTGCAATCCACTTACAAGTTTGACCAAAATTCTAAAAAAGACAATCCAAGTTTAGCATGAGTAACTTTTTTTCTTATTCGAAATTTGCGGCAATTTCATAATTCATTTTCAATTTGATGAAATGAGGAGGGAAGTGATGATGTCACAAATCAAAAGTTTTGGAAATAGTACGATTTGACTCTAGATATCTAACGGCAATTTTGGAGTAGGCTGATTCCCAAAATACTAGACCTGTAGTGTATATAGTGTTTAAACTAGAGCTGTGTGAATTTCAAATATCTCTGGTCAAAACTCTGTTAATATTCCTTGGTTCCTTAGATCCTTGGAACGAGCATCAAATAGTAAGGTTTTGCTAGAGAGATTTAAAACTTTGAAAGCTCATATCTCAGTGCTGTGAGAGGGCAACACCCTCAATTTCGACCATTGAAGTTCTTACTAAAAGGGCAACATGAAAATTGAGTATTCTTTCCATAATTAGAGGGTATTCACAATCGTGACGTCACACTTTCCCTCCGCATGATGACAACGTCTTTCTGGAGTAGGTAGCAAATTCCCTTCGCAGTTTCTTAATCACAAACCCCTGATAAGACATGGCCCAATATTGACGCTACCCAAAATAAACAGCAAGACCCTTAAATAGGCTGACTAATAAATAAGGGTAATTGGGGAATATAAAGAACGCCTAGTTATTTTGGACTGCCATTGGACAAGTTCCAAAGCGTGGTACAACCGCTCGCCTGATTTGGAATAGTCACTTCCCAAAACCAGATGTTACGGCAATGACAATTACCTCATCGTCAAGAAAAAGGAATTGTGAAATTTTTTAAAAACCCGGTTCATTGGAAGGAAGACAGCCTATTTACATGACAGCATTTGTTGAAATTACCGTATATTTACCTTTCCTAGACAAACAGCTTCGACAGGATCCTCAATACTGCTACTTTCGAATATCCCAATGCTGGCAGAAGACTGCAATTAAAAACAATACGTGTTTTCAGAAAAGTTCGTAGGAGGCACGATGATACACAGCTTAAGACTCTGGGGAAAAAAGTGAAACTATGTCACCATTGTGATTACAAATGGAATAGCACTAATCTCTAAAAAACACTGAATGGTGCATCTTCCGTCTCAAAGTGAGGTCAGTCGTTGGACACCATTTTAGTCCCAATCAAAAGAAGCTTAAAACAATGATGTGGAACATGGCAGACCTTCCCTCGCTATATCAACTAATGGGGGCCAGTACTCGTCATACAGTTTTTCGCTGTTCGAAACGATGGGATGCTCGACCCAGTCATTCTTAGAGATCAGTGTGGAATACTGACATCATGGTATCCGCTCTACTGGCCTATGATGGCCTCCATGATTACATAAAATATTTGCATATATTTACACGTTTTCGAGGCTCCAGTAGCCAAATCAGTTACCAGCGTTCCAGAGAAGTACTTCAACGTCTAGCCCATAGTAATATGGTGATCCAGCCTCGTCGCACAATGTGAAATGGTCTAGGAAAGATCGCCACCCAGCCACTTAGTCTGTCCATAGACAGTCAAAAGTAATGAAGGGGGAAGATTGTACGTGATAAATGAAATGAAACGAAATATATATTTATCCATATGACAGGAGGACCGACATGTACATATCTGAGTACCGGAAGTGTTGTCAGGCCGGGCTTTTTTCGTAAATCTTGAGCAAAATCTACTAATACTCCACTTTCGGGTTTGGTCCAAGACAAAAAAAGCTTTCTGGCCCAAACATTGCAAGATTACAAATGACAAAAAAGCGCAGCACACAAATTAACATCACACTTTACATTCAAACCAATAACGCAAACATTCAAAGCCCCAATGACGCACTATAGTTAAGACCAATGGCATAATACAAACTGATTGTAGGCAACAAACTTATCAAATGCAAGAGGTCGATTACAAGCAACAGACTGACTGCATGCAAGACTGATTGCAAGTAGCAAACTGATTGCAAGTAGCAAACTGATTGCAAGTAGCAAACTGATTGCAAGCAATAGACTTATCAAATGTCAGAGACTGATTGCAAGGAACAGGATGATTGCAGTTTTGTTTACGAACGTCTATGTTCTACCGTGCATCTGATACGGCATGATTCAACTAGGTCCAACCTATTCGCGTAGCACTGTGAAACGCTCGAGGATGCAAACCTGTCAGTTAAACAATGATTTAGGTTCTTACCCCTGGTGATTCTGTCTCAAAGTATTTTATCTTCTTGGTAGGGACTGGTGTCATCTTTTCAATAAGTGGAACCATTTCTCGTTTCCCGTTATTGAAGGTCTACAAAGAAAAACAATTAGATTTATCTAAAAATAAGAAAAAAAAGTGATTGCAATCAAGAGATTAAAATCGCACATGCATGATTAAGAATCAAGAGACATGTACTAACTAGCAAAAGAAAGCAAACCACGGCATAAAATTAGCAAAAGTAAACGTCTGTTTTAAAAGTGCTTAAGCAATCGGTCGTCATTTTATCGAAAACCTGTCACATACGGACGATCACCTAAGAACTTCTTTGAGCTATTAGTCAAGAGGTCCCATCTTCTTCACCTAGTCACTCTGGAGGCCAAGTTTATGCGCGCAATCAAGTTAGACCTTTATCGAAAAAGTGTAGGATGCCCCTATGTGATATTACAACTCTTTTACATTGAAAGTACCTACAGTATGTGTACCTACAGTAAATGCTTGCTTAAGCGCCTGGGCGCTTATTTTCAACACTTACACAAGATTGCTTTCTTGAGAGAATCGCTGAATCGAGAATCGCTATTAACCAAAGAGAAGAATATAAAAGCGAAAATGTTCTGTCGCGTTCTTGGTCTTAATTCTATGCAGATAATATCCCTTTAATACATTCTTTGATTCAATCTTTCAGTGTATAAATCAGCATCTCGTGATCATCCTCGACCACTACGAGTTTTGCGTTCATTGCTTCTTTAATATCGGAATCAGCTGAAGCATTTCAGGCATTTTTGTTATTAAGTTTGAAACTATGATGGCTTTCAGAGGATTTTTTCCGTGAGTTCAAACAAGTATACCTTTAGAATTAATTCAAATTTAGCACCTTAGGGCGCTTTATTGAGAGGGGCAATTAATCGAGTATTCAAGGTAGGTGACATTGGTCTTTACCCTTTTTACTTCGGAAATAGGGGCGAGGAAAGATCTTATGATACGCCAGATAGCCTATCATGTACAGTTATACTGATATTACGGTCGGACACGCGGCAGATTGGGGGGTGGGGGATGGGGCGGTGGGCACCACAACTGTGACCAGTCAGAACAAGAGCGTAGCTATTGATTCATTCGATTAACAATCAATTTTAAAGGTACCGTGAATGTGGAGTAAGTAATGAATATCCTTACTCAAACGTTTTGTCTTTACTAGTGACTTCCGGCAAAGTTCCACCAATTTCGGACCTTGTAATATTTTTGAAGACAGATTACTGAAGGTGCAATGCCCCTCCTCCCTACACCCAAATGACCACCACTCACTGATCCAGGCTATTGTTTTACTATGACATAAGAATCCCAGTAGCAGCTTTAACTTCTCTCTTAGTTCATCATAGAATAAGTTTTACAATATTGATGCTCTACATCAATAGATCAAGAGCAAGGATATGATTATCAGATTCAATCAACGACTAATAGATCATCAACAGTCTACACAGTAGCGGTTCAAACGCTGGGCCACACTTATACGTATAATTGGCAATTCCGTCCACAATTCTAGCAAAAAGGAGGACGGTTGTAGGAAATAAATAGGATAAATATATGAAGGACTGATCTGCTTCAAATTCAGGATGAAGATAAGGTCGAACTTTGTAGGGGAATAAAACTTGGGAGTCTCTTCGGTCAAAACTCAGTTGCTTCATCTCGAGGGAAAGACATGTCCATACCTCAATACAAATGTGGTGGGGCAGGCAGTCCAAGTAGTGTGACGTTTCTGTTCGTGAATCGTCTTTTCCCTGGAGTAACCCAGCCTATGGAGAACAAGAAATCAGAAATCATAAGGCTCTATAAAAATTACGATTAACTGTCTGAACATATCTAAATAAATCTTAACATATCTGAACATATCAGAACATATCTAAACAAATCTGAACATATCGGAACATATCTAAACAAATCTGAACATATCGGAACATATCTAAACAAATCTGAACATATCAGAACATATCTAAACAAATCTGAACATATCAAAAAATATCTAAACAAATCTGAACATATCAGAACTTATCTAAACAAATCTGAACAAATCTGAACTTTTCTGAACAAATCTAAACAAATCTGAACTTTTCTGAATATTTCTCTCGTATCACAATCACTGGGCAGGGTTGGTCATACTGATTTGCATACTGTAAAACTAATATGCAAAAATTCCGCCGTGATTTGTACAGCACTTTGTAACAGTAAATGGGGGGGGGGGGGACAAGGGAGCTTAGTAATTCTACATTTCTTGTTTCTGTAAGAGCTAAGCAGTAGCCACCCCATGCTGCGCGCCAACAAATAACCTCATGAGTTATACATCTACAGGAATGGTACCCAAGCTTTAAAGCTTGCTTAGTTTGAAGATCCGGTCAGCTTTGATTCCAAGCTACATCAACTTGCAATGAACCAGAATCAAAACTGAGTCCAATAGTTACGTGACGTGAAAAAGAAACACCATTGCAAGGTCATCGACATTAGTTTATCTCTCCTCATATTTTTACAAGAACTTGGCATGTTTGCGTGTCTGACTCTGCCTATCAGTCTGCTTCTTGATATGTTCTAGAATACTGACCTACGGTTCACACAGCTCCAGTAGCTGAACGCCAAATATTTAAGTGTAAAAAATACAACGTACCTCGATAGCAGCTCCCGTTGCTAGTATTTCGTCCGGATTATTTGCTAGGTGAATTTCCGAATTTGCAAAGTACTCTTTAAACAAGGACTGTACCTTTGGAATTCTTACACTTCCACCGAATAGTACGACCTTTGGTTATTTAGAAAGAAAACAGCAATGAGTTCAGATATTTTCAACGTCAGGCTCAAAGACATTGCCAATTAATGTAAAAAAGCATTGTAGAGTAAAGGAATAGGAAACATGATATCGAAAGATCCCAATAGTTATTCATTTCTAGTTTGAAGTATCTATTTAAATCTTATCATTTCATATCTTTTATTCTTATCATATATTAGCTTTTAATGGGCTCTGAACAGAATGATGGACCGAATGGCACTGCCTCTATGGTTAAAACAGACGGCACAGGGAGCCTAGTCTACAAAGTAGAGTAAACCTTGAACCAACAACAACCTAATTTGCATTTGAAGACAAGATAACTGTTCCTATATTAAATGGTGGTTGTCATTTCAAAAACTTGCGCTCGAGAAATAGATAAATTTTAATCTCTGTTGTGATATATTCACCAAGGAATGGGGGCAGCGGTCGTTGGTGTCGTTATGATAGGATTGTCGTTTACAACGTAATAAAGCATTACGATGGGGGATGGTCAAAATAACCAGTTTTACCATAATCACTGAGTAGTTCCTTAAAAATTAACGGAATCTTTGAAAGTATCAGCAAATACAAGTACTGGCAGCCTGCCCCACTTTTATCACAAATAATGTAAAAAAGTTCGTCAATCACTTACTTTGGAAATGGAATCTCTGGTGCATTTAGCAGCTTGTAGAACTCTTTCGACAAGAGACAGACACTTTCCGAATACAGAACTTGCCAAGGATTCAAACTTCGCCCTGAAAAAGTTGTGAAACGTCTTCAACAATTGATAATCAGGTCTCCCTCGTACGGTTCTCTGTGTACTCGAACTCTTCTTTCGCAAATAACTGTGGTATCCAGAACTATGTACGCGAGGCTCACAGAACTACGTACGCGGTACACACTGCGGGGCAGTTAGTACTTATATATCAACGGCTTCCAAACGCCTCGCGGGGCTCCAACAAAGCCACTAAACCCCATCCCCCGGCCGGAGAGGTACGGAGAGTCCCGGCAAGTGAACTACACTATACTAGTAGTTCAAAACCTGAAATGCTTGTAACGCGATGGATTGACGATGAAATAAAGACAATTTAAGAAGCACAGATGTAAGAAGCCGAATGAAATGAAACCTTGCAAGACCCCTGTACAATTCTTAAAAGATGAGGGTTAAGGAAAGCCGGTTTTTTTGCTTTGTCACAGTTGTAAGCTTTGTTAGGCCTTTGACGTTAAGTTGAAGGATAGCAGGGCCAGATTGTTTGTGTAGGATATCTAGTTTGGTTTTGCTGTTTAACTCATCAACACGTTTTGAATTGCACAATGATCGGTATCAGCGGTGATATCAAAACAGTCGTTGAACACTTACGTGTGTGGCTAAGTGATAGTTTACTGAACATCTTGTCTGTTTGTTTCACACACACATTTATATGTATATATATATAAACAGTTAGAACCATCAACATTAACTTCATGATATGGAAACGAAGGAAGGCCACAAAAGGGTTGTCTCCAATGTACAATTTCACTGTCCCTTACGGAGCCTTCACATGGAAACTACCATCGTGGAAGTGAGCCATAAAAGGAGATTGACCTGGTTCGGACATGTGGTGAGAAGACCTCCCGAACACTATGTCTCAAGGGCGTTCAGGCAGGATTTCTCCAACTCGAGACCTCTCGGACAACCAGCAAAAAGTTGGAGAGACCATATAAGAGCTGACACTGACCTGCCTATAAGCAAAGTAGAACGCAAAGTCTAAGACAGGGGAAGACGGAGCCGTTTGAGCAAACTGGTGGAAGCAAGGGGCGATCATCGCCTAAGGAGTTAAGTCAAGTCTTACAATGCCCTTGTGTAGTGGTTTGCTAGCGGTACATACCTGTTACATATTTGGCTACATATCTTTTGCTATGTTCGCATTGGGGCGGAGGCGATGGCTTTGTAATGGGGAAAGGGCTACTGTTTCTGTTTGCTAAATAAATGGTGATCCTATTACATGAAGATAGTGTCCAAGGGCAGAACGACAACGATGACGCTGATGATGATCACGATGATGAAGAATACTATGATTAGTATGGTGATGGTGATTATTATAGTATATGGTAACGACGATGATGATGATTATGATGATGATGATAATAATAATTATAATGATGATGATAATGATGATGATGATGAATACTATGATTATTATGGTGATGTTGATAATGATGATGATGATCATGTTCATGACAATCCTGATGATTGTAATGGTGATGACGGTACGGAGGTAAAGCTTATGACTGTGACGGAGGACACAAGGGCCTATAAAGATTGATTAAATCTCACCTTGTAATATTTGACTGAAAATCTAGTCCTTCATGCAGTGACTCCACGGCAAACATAGTACTCTGTGATATTGACAACGAGTGCTTACACTGTTGCGCTGCTTGAATTAACTTTCGTAACGCTCTGCTGTTTCCAGACAGGTCCGTTTTCCATTGCCTTAAAATGTTGAAAAAAGAGAATTTCAGCAAACGCAAGAAAGAGATTCTATTTTTACTGTAACAGAGGATAATGTCCCTACCGTTTGTAAAAACTTTAGGATACATGAGTAGCAAAAATTGGATAAAATTTGTTTCTGTTCAAAGTGTTTAGGAAGCTCCACATTGTCGGCTAGAAGTAAATAATCAAACGGTCAATGTTAAGATAACAGACCAGGGGAGAAAATACTACATTGATAAAAACTACATTAGGAATGAATTAATAAGCGAGGGGAGCAACCATAGTGCAATGGACATGTATCTTGCCTTCCAGGCAACTTCTCAAAGTACCATAAGCTTATAGGTCTTATCTCTGTAAGACGGTGCTACTGTTCTTATCATGTCGTGAGTTTTAGTCTTTTTCTGTGCTATGTTTAGAGAGATACTTCCCCTATCTTCAAGCTAATGGAGTCTCGACCTTTTCGCTGAATTTATGGTGTAAGATTGCGGACCTCCGAGGAAGTAGGGATTAAACTTGTTGTATAGGTGGCGCCATGTCTATTTTATATAGTGCTGGGGAACATATCTGGGGAGATTGTAAGATATGTTGTTGATATGGTTGCAGTGATTTAGGGAATGAATACTTTCCTTGATCTTCCTGGTTGTTGTGTTTATCTCTCTGTCCAGTATCTCGCTATTTCCCCGGTCGAAGGTGTCATCATTTTTCCAACAACGTTCCGCGATCTAGTGGCTCTTTATTTCTCCCTTTTCGACTGCTTTCTTGTGTTCTTTTGCCTCTGACCTAAAGAACGTTTAGATTCACCAATGTATGTTGCCGTGCAGTCTTTGCAACGCAACTGTTGTAGTGGTTGTCGCTCTGATGCTTTTCGACAGCTGAAGCACGCCGTTACATTGTTATAGGACCTGCGATCCTTGCCGGTAAAGACAGCGCACGCGCTAAATAGGGCATGCACGATATTCTTTTTTATTGCCCTTTATGTTTCTTAGGAGCAAGTACACTATTTAAACTGGCAGTACATTGACAATTTGAGGGAAATGTTCGAAATTACAAATGCAAATAAGGAGAATGCCCCAAGTTAACAAGGAAAATAAGAGGCAAAAGAAGCGGAAAATAGCAAGGACATGGAGGAAAAGAGCAACAAGAAAAGGACGAACAATAAACCTAACGCCAAAAAAGGAAGAAGAACAAAAATAGGAAAGACAACGCCTAGAAGGAGAACAAGAAACTGAAGCAAAAAAAGAAAGTGGGCAACGGAAAAACAAGAACAGGTAAAGAAGAACAAGGAAGAGAATATGAAGGGAAGAAAAATGAATAGCACAAGAATAACAACAAGAGGGAATAGAATAAGAAATAGGACAAGGAGAGGAAATATAGCGGGGGCAAAGTGGACAAGAAGATGAATTAGAACAAAAATAAGGTGCTGAAGAAGAACAATAACAACAAGGAGAGGGAGAACGAGAAGGAGAGCGAGAAACAGAAGAACAAGAGCACGGTAAAGGAAAAGAATAATTGAGAATGAAGAATGATGTTAAGTTGGCTTCGATGTTGCAGGCACAATTAGAGGCCGTGGGAAAGCTGAAGGGTAATTGAGAAGTGATAGAACCTAGATGCAGTTAGTTAACGAAGATAATTAATCGCTGTAGTTACCAGTAACCGAAAGCTGATACATGCATAGAAGTAACTACAAAAAAATGAAGGTAATTGGGCATGTAGAATACGGGCATGGAAACAATAAAGATGACTACGCATAAAGGGAAATAGTTGCGGAAGCAAGCAACATTTTCACTAATAGGAAAATACATTGTTTATTGAGCGAGGTAAATCAGATCGAAAGTGCATAGATAAATTAAAATTTCTGCTCTTAAACTCTTTTATGCTAAAGAAACTTTTTACTAGCAAACAGGACTTACCTTTTAAAGGTTTGTACACAGTCTTCTACCAAAACCTGGTCACAGACCTCTCCACCACATGTCAAGTCGACGTCATGGTGGATGATTCTGTATGTACCTGAATTGACTTCTACTACTGCTGCTTCGCACGAGGAACCACCGAACCGAAATGTTAAAGCTTTTCTGAAATAAAAAACGTTAAGTGAGCATTTGTTATGAAATGTGCAAGTAAGATGGTTGAAGATTCCACTACATTTCTTTTCAAGCATCTTAAATAAGGAGAAGGACAAGAGAGAGAGAGAAGAAGAAGCAGAGTTATACAAAATGACACAAAAACTAGAAAGAAAGAAAAAGAAACGAATAAAAATAGGGAAGGCGATGTGAAAAAGGGAAACGGGAAGACAAGAAACAAGACCAAGCAAAGATAAAGACGGAAAGGAATAACAAGAAACAGTACAAGAACAAGAATAAGGCGAAAAAGGTGGTGGATAACAGGAAAAAAGGAGAAACTGAAATAGCGAACAAGACCAGGAAGGAGAATAAGCTGGTGCTTAACGAGGTAATAAAGAAAAGAACAAGGGAACAGAGGGCAAGAAGAAGAAGCACAAGAGAAACAAGAAAGAGAGGAAGGCGAACGAGGACAACAAGAAAGTGATGAAGAAGAAGGACAACCAGGGGAAGAAGAGGACGAGAAAGAATCAGAAGAAATAAGTTCAAGAGCAAGTCGTAGCTCATCGTAAAATGTCATATTTAACACACACACACACACACACACACACACACACACACCCTATCTACCCAATGCTGTATAGTCGAGTTGACATTATTCATGCTTCTTTTTTCAATCTTAAAATTGATAGTTGGCCTTTTGTTATTCCAAACGGTCCACGTGAGATGTGACATGAAAGGAGTGGTTTTGGCAACCATTGTACGTATTTCTGCATCAAGATTAACATTGCTTGTTTATGACTGAACCGAGGTTAGTTAACGTTTCAAGAACACCTAGCTGCATTTTGTCTATTAGGAAGCGAAGCCTCTCCATCATATTGAATAATTCGAAAATGGCATTCTTGTCCAAATTTGAACAGCATACGAAATAGAAATTGAAAGCTGGGTAAACACTTACATGGAATCGTTTGCTTTGTCTTGTCCAATATCTTGAAATGAAGAAAATCGGACAGAAGTTAGAAGTTAATGAGCTGAAGTTGAAGATGGAGGGTCAGGACTTAGTACCTCTGAAAAGCTTCTCTATGTAAAATATAAAAGCTGAAAAGTTATAAATATGCCCTATATTCGTATATGAAAATAATTTCATCAAGACAAAAAGACCGTGAAATGTTTAAAAGTGAGCAGCAATGAGTGAGTTATTAACGGGCTTCGATTATAACTATCATCAGCAATATTATCAGTATAGGCATCATCACCATAATCATTATCATAACCAGCATCAACATTGTCATTATTATCATTACTATTATCATTATTATTATCATAAATATTGCCATTATGATCATTAGCAACATTACCATCATTATTACTATAATCACCATTAACATCGTCATCATGTATTTTTTAAAAACACTAGCTATTTATTTCGTATATATGAGTATACATATGCTATTTCCATTTTTCGCTACGTACAATTCCCACTGTTTTCACCAGCTGCGTCACTTTTAACGGGACAGTGGGATTAATGGAAGGATGCAACGAAAAGAGTTATTAAAACGAAACAAAAACAAAACTAACTTACAACGTTGAGGTTAGCGAGGAAGAAAAATGTAGATATAAAATAGCGTCAGTAAAACAACAGACTCTCAGGGTTGGACCACTCTTTGTTGCGGTGGTTAAAGATGTAGTATGATGACCTTATAGCTGCTTCCGAGAATTTCTCCAGAATACGGCCAGCATATAATTTGTATCTTTTCAGGAAATTTTTTTATCCCAGAAATATTTTTGGAGACAAGGCCAAGAGTGGAACCTCCTAACAAGATCAGATTGAAGTCGCCGTTTGAGTTTTCTAGGTCATCTTTTAATGAACTGTATTTTCTTTCTTTATTTTCTCGCGACTTCTGCAAGTTCACTTCGAAACACAAAGTCAACTCTATAACGTCCATAGAAGGTCTGTCACTTGATTTATCTAAGAACACTAAGTCCAGACGAAGAGAGTTGAAAAATTCGCTAGGGTTAGGGTATCTAGGGATAACAATAGTAACTATTGTCATCATAATTGCAGTCCTCCTCATCACTATTATAGACATTATGGTCATCAGCAACATTATTTTCACCAAAATCATCATCATTACTATCATCATCATCATCATCATGGTCATCATCAGATTCTTTCTTCTATAAGCAATGATTTTCCTGATAGACATCTTTATGTACAATTGACCATGTGTCATCATACTTCAAGCCATGCCACCCTGCGATGTCATTTTACGAGGCGCTTCTTGGGCTTCCTATGACTCTTCTTCCATAGATCTTTCCACCAAAAACTTCCCTTTTTGCGTTGCAGTTAGTATCCAATATGACACAGCTAACAAAGTTTAAGTTATTACAAAGAGCGAAATTATGTAGAGCAAAAAAATTTTCTGTTGCATTCATTGCATTTATAAAAACTTCAATGGCACCAAAATTTGGTAGGATTTTACTAATTGCTATCACTTGTAGCTCATTTAACAGGCGTTGATATCTGCCTATTGTAGTTTGGCACCGCTAATGGGTTGCAAAACCATAATCTTTAATTAATATAATAATTAATATAATCTTTACATACCATATGCTAGTAACGCTGCTGCTGGTTCTCTTATCACACGCAAGATATTGAATCCTGACTCCTCAGCAGCTTCACTAAATATACAAGAGAAAAATGGAGAAAATTATTAGTACACTATTAGTACACCAGGCACCTTGAAATCTAATACCTTTAGCGTCAACAAACTTTCATGAGCTTCAAGCTTTCATTAGACTACCAGGCGGTGGCTCTCACTCCATTGGACGAGCTCCAATACCCTGCAATATGACTTCGGGCATCCTCAGTATTCAATAACATGAGGGCAGCTTCTACACTTGATCCTTGCCAGAAGATTGACAAGTGACCAATAAGTGACCAACAAGTGAACAATAAGTGACCGACAAGCAACCAACAATTAACTGACAAGCAACTGACAAGCAAATTTCTTGCTTGGCTATAATATCCTTTATTCTCAACTTAATTGCGTGCCACAACACGAAGGGGCTGCCCCTTAAAACTATGTATAACTGCATAACTTAAAAAATCACTGATGTTTGTCATTGGCTCACCATGCCACAACAGCTGTGTTCTCAGGTCCATTTTCCGGTTGAGAAAAACTTCATTTATCAGTGTATACTTAAACATTTTCCAAAATACCAAATTTCTTACACTTGCAATAGTTTTACCTTAGATAACGATGCTCCTTTTCTTCCTAGCTCAAATATTGTGCATCAGCCATGCCTCATTACTTGCACCAGTGGAAGTGAACTTCTAAAATAAGCAGAAACAAAAGTTTCTACGACATTCCTTACCTTAACGCAATACTCTGCTTTTCTGTGAAGTGACATGGTACAACCAATACCGCATCCTCAAGTTCACTTCCTCCGACACTCTCTGCATCCACTGTAGAAAGTGAAAGCGAAAGAAACCAACGATCACTTGATCAAAAAATAAAGGAGGAAATCATGATCTGTTTAGATGTTTGTACTCTCATGCTTATCTTGTGCTTCAACAACTTGCTGTGATAACCTGATGTAAACAATATTTCAGAAAAGGGTATGCACAAATTTCAAAACTTTATTATATTGTTTACCCCGCTTGGATACAGATCAGTCAACAGCTGATGATGTACCAGGATGGAAATAATTAGTGACACCCTTCATGCTGGACTAATACAAGTTTATAATCCAACAGTGCCCTCCTCTGGCTTCAGCTCCTTCTACCACATACTCTCCATGGTATTGCTCGAATGCAGAGTGCTATTTTATCTACTGACCTGAGTACACAATTCCAATGAAGACCGCCCCTCTTGTTATGGCTAGATAAGACAACCTGAAAATTATCCAAAGAATTGAAATCAATAAGGTTGATGATCATATCACTACTGGCAATGATGACAGTAACAATAGTCTTGTTGGTACTGATAATAATGAGGATGTTGAATGTGATTATCTTGACAATAATGATGGTGATGATCATGATGATGATTAAGATCATTCTCATGTCTACATTTATTATGATGAGCATGTTTATCATAATGATCCTGATGACCATAATGGGGCAGGTGATGATGATAGTAATGGCAAGCATGAAGGTGATAATAATGACGATCATGCATCATAATGATGATGATAATGATGATAATAATGACAAAAGCATCATAATGATGAAAACCCTGCTGTTTCAGTAAGTATATTTTTATTTCCAAAGCCTTTTGTTCTCGAAATTTCCAAAACGGAGGTCTCAAACAGTTTTTAGGGAGGTATAAAAAAAAATACTAACTTTGGAACAAACTTTCCCATGGCCATACTTGAGTCACCACCTGGAAGAGTTTTCAAGAGATCCCCAAGGAAATCTAAACTGTCAAGACCATGAGATTGCTGGCTCACTTCAGATGTTTCATTAGAGAGAGGCAAGACTACAGTGGAAGGTTTAATAGGTTTTTGATGTAAAGACGGCACAGTCGACGCACTAGTAAAATTGAAGTCTGCAAAAGATGAAGTTCATTGTCACATATATGATTGTCCTTATTTTTGAGTAGTATTGCAAACGACTTAATCTCAATAAGCGTATTTCATCTTTTTTTTTAATCTGGTCATTTTGCAATTGTCGTTGAGTAGATCATTGAAAAGAAGTTTAGCGGTTAACTTAACGCTTTATTTCGTTTCTATTGTCTATTTTCCAGAGAGTGTGTGAAAAAAAACTGAAAAAAATACGAAGCATCTTTGCTCTTGGATAAAACTTTCCAAATTTGGAAATGGCCTTTTGAAATATGATCTAGGCATGTATTTAGGGGAGGGGGCAGATAAAAAAAAATGGAAAGCTAGAAATAATATATGTAAAA
>JAAAKL020004612.1:0-20664 GCA_010016065.2 Carybdea cf. marsupialis auct. non (Linnaeus, 1758) | reverse complement strand
GTCCGGCCATAACAGTATCACCGCACTCTGTTACGCGAGCGTACTACCCTCTCACGTAACGGACCCAAAATCTCAAAAATCGCAAAATCACCCCCCCTACAATTAAGCACAGTAGAGTATTCTGGATAGATTTTGCTAAATATTATGTTTATAAAAAACATGTTGCAGCAACAATGAAAAGGTTACCCTACCATTCATTGTTCAACACTGTAATATGGAATCCTCAACCTTGTGAAGATTTTACAGTTAATAGCTTCTCAACAATATATACATAAGGAAATATAGGACTGCCACTTAAAACGTTTTGTATGTGTGCTAAAAAATACTTTGTTTGGTGCACAGCATTGTTGTTCAGCAGTAAATCATTAAAAAATAAAAAACCAAACAGTATTTGTATTTTCCTAACTTTAAATTTCTGATTCTCTCTCACTGACAGGTTATTGAGAATTGACATACAAACAAGACTTCAGCCTACATTCAGTCGCCACTTTTAGCTTTATCTGTATTTTATAACAAAAATGATGTCTCCAATTGGTTAGTTATCCATTACTGATGACATGTGGTAATTCATAAGCTATACTAATTCTGTTAACAAAGCATTGAGAGTATAAATCCTCAGTCTTCAAGTGTATTTGTTATGATCATCATGATTTTGTTACCTTTTGAGACTGATTAAAGATACAGTAATACATATGCATTGCTTCTGTAATGGTCTGCCAGTCCACAGTTCAAAACAATGGGAGGTTTTCTTTATATCTGTTTTAACGTCTATTTTTCCCATTCATGGGGTTAGACGGTGCCCATATATATGGAACTTGTTACTGGAGCATATAGCACTTTAAGACCGGATGCTCTTCCTGACATCACCAATGGCCCTTTCGGGATTTGAACCCTGACCTTCTTGACCCTCTTGATCTGAAGGCAAGGTACCTATCCACTAGACCACGGTGGCTACGTATCTGAAGATATGAAAAATTATCGATAGTTTTCTACAAATACTGACATCAGGTGTTACCTTCATTATAGTGTTTTATTGTACATCGAAACGTTTATAAACTTTCCTGGTTTTTCTCCGTCTCATTAAGGATGAAATCAAGAAGAGTGGTCTGTATTTCAAAGCACTGGAAAAAAAGGAAATGTACGAAGAAAAGTTGCAGAATATTACAGAATTGAAAGTCACTGCTGTGTGCTGTAAACAGGTATTCTATTTTCATTTTACGTGCATTGTTTGGCATACTTTATGATGTTTACGTTGCCTGTTTTCGTGAATGGGGCATGTCTTCCAGTTCTTCCTTGTCTTGCAATTTCCTTGATGCTTATTCCTAACAAGACACATCTGTCAGTTCCGTGTGTGTCTTCAGAGGATTTGTATGTTCTAAATCTGATATGACATTTCAGGTTAAACTATCATTTCGAAGTGTTAGTGAGCGAGGGACGGCGTTATAGATGTGATAGGAAAGATTTCCTTCATGTGCTATTTGAACTGACAGAAGCAAATTCTAGCAGTAATAGAGACTAGAAACCAGAGACCAGCCAATCACCAATTGTCATGGGATGTTTAACGAAATGTTACAGCGATACTACAGACCCGGGAAGCCCACAAAACCCTTAAGAATGCATGTTTTCACATAACGTAGGGAGGCCTTATGCAAAATGAAAAATCAGCTGTCAGGCAAAATCGGTAAAACCAAAGCAGTGTAATGTCAGTTAACCTAAGTCAAATATCCTTCTGCTCGTACGAATAGATGGAACCTAGGATTAGTGTACACTATCGTACATTTCATCCAGCACTTGATGTTATTTGGGTTATACGGCCATCAATTAAGAAAGTTTAAAAACTTAAGGGAACTCATGGAAACTTTCATTTTGGTATTATATCTACTGTCTTACAAACTAGTTATTTAAATCGAATATTTGCCCTCGTTCCTTCCCTTTTTCGTATTTGGTGCCGTTTTACACTATTTTCGCTTTGATAATTTTCTCTACTCATAGTGTAAGTACATAGCCGAGAGTGCCTCGAAGTTGTGCCAGGATGAGAAGCACTTCTTGCTCAAAGTGGAGGCTAAAAAGCGTTTCTTCAGCTGCAAAAAGTGTAAGAACAGAACATATGCCCTGAATGATAAGCTCCCGAGTCATCCATGCAGGTATGTACTGTTTAGTTACTTTTGGTTGATAGTGAGTACATTGCACCCAACCATGGGGTCAGCAAGCACTGTGTGTAGGCCTCAACTACTTATCACAATTTAATGAAAATGTAAGGTTATATCAAGGCTTTGCCAAACTAAGCCTTACGTGTTTGTTGACCATTCTGCTCATTTTGACCATGCGACACCACGACACATTCTTTGATGCATGTAGCAGATTACACCAGGCACGTAATCTTGTAAGAAGATGAAGCTAGTGAACCTGTAAACGCAACTGTTTACAGGAGCCCCGAGTAGTTCGTTATAAAAGCACGTTTGTATGAACAAGGAAATCACACACGGGACCTTGAGAGGAAAATATAACATATGCTGGTATAATGAGAAATGTTATGAAGTCAGGATGTAGTGACAATGTCGAGAGGAGCAACGTGAAGGTAGGAAGCGCATGTCACATGGAGAAAGGATGTTATTGCAATATCATATTTAACTAGCACGGATAGTAAAAGTAGATGAGGCAGAGAACACCAGTTTTATATCTGATTAGTTGCTTACAAAAAGATTGGGAAAAAGTAGATCGATTTTACGGAGAGGCTTCAAGATCTAGAGCAGTTAATCGAGATTTTTCTCAGGCAAAAGATAAAAAGTTGCCACTGAAAATGTTATCACTAAAGTTGATAGAAGCTCAGACTAATATCGTATTTGATTAATCTATAAAAGAACCGTACAAATATGTTGCGATAATTAAGCACGTGGAAAGCTGAGTGAGATTTATGTTGGAATTATTGTTGGGAGCCTTGTAAGAAACAACATAATGATGCCTTAATGAAAAAATTAAGACTGGGACAGGATAATCTGCACGATGAAACCATGAGAGATTCTCTTCAATGATTTTAACCACAGTATACAGAGTCCTCTCATCTCCGGCGCTCCAGGAAGGTTGGGGTATAAGATTTTAAGGGCAGATGAAACCACAAAATTACAGCTAAGTTAGAAGGGTAAAATCTGATACAGGGTAAGGATTTTATGAAGGATTTTGGGATTATAAGCTTGTTACTCTGAAGAAGATGTAGATCGGGTTCCCTTTAGTATTAATTGGACGCGAAGCCATACCTTATTATCTACACTTCCCTAGAGCTTTGTAATTTTAAAGTGACTTTAAATTCAAGAGACGGACGTTCTAATGAAGCCACACTAGTAGGGTGGCTATCACGTAAGTATTTCCTAATTTAGGTTATTGGTTCTACTTGTTAGAGTATAGCTAGTACAATGGAGCTCATCTGCACCACTTGATAGTACTGGTTACTTTTGTAAGAAGTATTTACGATCCAGATTGTTCTTTACATCATTGGATCAATCTCAATAAACTGCCATTGAATTCACACTCCCCCTTCAATTCGGCAACTAAGCGGACAATGAACCCAACAGCATTTCTATGGATGTGCGCTGGCATTTGTGACTCATCTTCTATTTCGACACGGTATTATATTTTAATACTTTCCTACGGTATTAAGGAATTAGCATAGAGCGCAAAGTAACCACAAACTTGAACGTTTTGGATCCCCTTTCACTCCACAATTTCTTTAATTCGCCGCTATCGGTGAGAATACCCAGCATCTGTGACGTTAGGTTATTTATGGTTGGTAACGCAAAGCTCAACTTAGAAACCGCTTTTTTGAACCGCTGTAGTGCCATTTCAATTAGATTTTTGTATTTAATGTAATAACCCCATTACCGCTTTTGAAAATACACCTTGAAAATCCATCAACACAGAAATATTCTATTTGTGCCCAGGCTTAAGAACATTTTGACATCGCCCTTGGTATTCAGTTACTAGTGTCACCTAACATGAATGAGAATTGACAGTACGGCTCGTTCCAAACGTCGTGGTTAATTTTTGCGTTAAGGTCGGAAGCGTTAAGACAGATGTTATGTATCTTTGGCTTCCTTTACTGAGTTACAGCAGCGCAAGTATGTAAATGATGGGAATATGCATCGTCTCCTGTTCGGATTTCATTTTTATGCTTCTTTTGTTGGTAACTCTAACCTATTTTATGGGTACTTGATGGATTCTGAGATATGGGTGCTCAGGTCAATTTTTTAATCTGAGATGCCACCTGCTTGGTGCGCAATAGGGTAGGAATGCCGCTGGAGGCATCATCAAAGTAACTGATACCCTTCACATTCCTTTAGGGGGTATCTAGCAAGAACCGTTGCTGGCGCGCTTCTGCTGTTTTGAAGCTCCCCCTAGCAAACGTTTTCCTCCTCTTTTTCACAGTGTTACAAACTTAGAAGTTTCGTACTTTTACTTCTAATAAGACCATTGCCAATTAGCGCTATTTAATGATTAAATCTTTTGCAGTTTGACTTGAAATTGGCGTGTGGAAAGTAATAGTTTTGTCAAAGTTTTGACCAGAAGCCGCGGCTATGTTTAGAGTCAAATTTCGTACTTAAACAAAGTATCTTGAATTGAGAACTAAATAATGCTTCCAGTACTTTGTTTATTATTTCGTTTATACAAGGAAATGAATTTTAACACTCTACTGTAAGAAAATATCTAAAGTTAAGGACAGAAATTGAACATTATCAATTATTTTTTAAGCATTATATTGACCATAGTTTGGTAATAGCCCCGGTAGACAAGAAGTTCACACAATTTTCACAGCTCTAGTAGTAAAGAGTAATACGAAAATTATAAAAAAAGTTCAGTACCACGGGCCATATAGTTGGAAAGGTACATTAAGTGGCAAAAGCTTGTTTGTATTTTCCCGTGCGCTTCGTAATTCTGTGTTCTTGGGAGTTATTTTTTCTTCCCTTTCGTTTCGTCCCGTTTTCGTTCATGATATTTCGTTGGTGATCTACGTTTGAATACAATGCACATTCAGCAAACCATTGTAGTCCTTGAATCTTTCTTTTCTCTTTTTTCACTGAAGACTACTCGTATTAACCGTACAAGAATCATATGACGTGGTAGCATACCTCCTCTTAGGTCACATTTTCCCAGAGCACAAAAAAGCAACAATTTTGATATCATTGGTTCTGCGATTGTCAATCTTTTTGTTTTTCCTGCGGCTCTTGAATGTATTTACTTTGTTAATATTCTTCCCCAGGAATTGCGGAGAAATGAATTACGAGAGAGTCTCGATGTACAAGGTAAGTTGAGGATAGCAAGTTTTCTTACATCAGTCAGACTTATCTAAAGGCCTTTTTTATAATTTTTGTTTGTGAACATTCCTATTCCGTAGTTTGTGTCGTGAATAACAAAAATCCGAGCCACCGATTGCGTTCTTTTTTTCCTTCTGCTGAAATCTTTACATTTTAACTTGTGCTGATCGATGCGCAACCAAAACAGGTGTCAGCATGTAACCCCAAAGTCGGATGGGTTTCTCCTAGTGCATAATTGGGTACAGTGTCGCCTTCTTTCCTCTTTCAAACAGCTGTACTCCGATGAGTGCGGGACGACAAAAGCATTTTAGTCTAAACTCATTTTGCAGCCTTGTGTTTATTTACATTTTAACGATGTGCCTTGAAACGAGCTATTTTTCTCTCCCTTTCTAATTAGATAATGTTATATACCTCTAATGTACTATGATTGTATCGATTACATCCCGTGCACTTGCATCTCTAGTTTTGCTTAGTACATTTACAGTCCTTTCAGATTGTTAGGCCTCAGTGCAGATGGCAACAACAACAGTGTATAAAAAATTCGTGCAAAATAGTATCTTTATACCATTCCTTTATTAAAAGCCCACAGATTTCGTAAACTAAGGACGACTCAATTCATTTACATTTACATCTCGTGTCATCTGGAACCGTTAAAGTTGCCTGTCATACATATCAAACAATTCTAGGAAGTTTACTATCTATTTGGAATATTAAGACGGGTGCTCAGCAAGTGCTAGACGCAGAGGGGGAGAAGACCAACTCGCCAACGATATTGATGGTAGGGTGGTATAAGTAATCACCCCACCCACTACCAGTTCTATTTGGAAGAGCTGATATTGAAAATACTTTGAGGGAATAGGTGTAAGAAGCAAACGATGATAATGAAGGATCTTTCAGAATCGCTGCTTGAGTTTCGTCGCATTTTAAAGCATTACAAGATAAGCTCGCTTGCACGTAGGTTCTGACATCTCCATTTTTAAAACCAAGTAGCAACTCTCTGCAGTCCGTTTACAAAGTTAGTTACCACTCTACAATTTGAGAGTAATTGAATCTTAGAGGCAGATCATTAACCTCGAGTTATTAAAACCTCGCCTTCGCAGTGTGGCTTTTGTAGCGTAGTTACTTAATGATTTGAATTTAATGTTATACTATAGTTGGTAGTATTTAAGTGATAACCAAATGCCTAATTCTCAATTTCTCCCTATAAAGGAAAGGCAAGGTCCGAAACAGGAAAGAGACAACTTGCTCCTACGTGGAGAAGAGCGCAAGTTTTTAAATACCTTGCAGTAGAGGATGTTTTAAGTAGCTGCTGCAGTCAAATATTTTACTTGTTTATATTTACTGATGATTTGTATGGCGACTTTTTGAAATGAATATATTTGAATTTGTAATACGTGTTCTTGTGTTTAGAGTTTATTCCGTCGTTACGTGGCCTTTAACACGAATTTGATGCTGCAGGTTAGCGCTAAGAGCATTTTTACATATTTTTGTATTTTGAAGGGCGGCTTGTGATCATGCTTCGTGGAGGCGTTAGCTACGCGACATTTAACAGTCGGCGATATATACTAGTCTCGAAACTTACACCTTGTCGTGAGAACCAACCACAGATAATGATTTTAGAACAACGGAGCCTTGACTCCCATTCTGCTCCTGTCTTTTCGTGGTATACTTACGATCCCATCTGCTGGCCGTGCCACTCTTGATAAGGTATATGCTCCCAATGAACCACATTTGTGAAGTAAAGCTGGGCTCAGGAGCCCTGGTTCGTGCCTCACCTCACCTCCCATCACGTGTTACCTTCTTAACCTATTTCAGGCCAATGTGCCACTTCTGGAACATAGTGTAAATTTCCCAATACAAGTATCTATGGGTCATTTGAGACTACAACCTTCATATTAAATATAAGTTCATAAATGGCAATATCAAAATAGGGGGGCTTCAATCAAAATCCATTATGCATGTATTTGAAGGGGTATGATCAACTGGGGGCATTTTTCGAGATTTGGACTCAAAATGTTGTAAGACCTTTAGTTTAGTTACGGCAACTACTAGAAATTCCAAGATATCTCAAAAGTAGAGTTCAAGGCCTTTCTTTCCTCATGATCAAGTGTCCGTTTTCAAATATTGATTATTTCATCTTTTTTTACTCCAGTGTTTTACGATGGTCCAGAAGTGGAACATTGGCTTATCTGGAGTACTAAAGCGTCAACTGGCAAGGCATTTTTGCTCCGTTTTCAGACTACTCATTCTGATTGCAATAAATAACCAATAAATGCTATCCTATTACTATATTTATTGGTCTTTGAGGTGAAAGAGGGATAATCTTGTACTGTTTTAATGAGTTGAAACTACGAAATATCTTAGTGTTTTTAAATTGAACTCATTTCAATGGTACATACACTCCTCTCCTTGGGAACTATTTCGTAGAAAACTTCATTTCAAGATAGGTTTTTATTCTGTAGCATACTAAAAGTATGCTTCTGTGTCATGACTTCTCTTCTCTGGGTTTTTTTCAATAATATCAAAGTGTTTGGAATGTCGGGAGGCTATTTGTCAAGCGTTGATAATGTTTTTGTCTGCAGTTGAATAGCTTTTGTAGATCAGTGATTCCCCTGACACAAAACCATAGCAATTAAGCATACACTAACTCCTTGGAAAGTAGAAACAGTGCCATTTCATCTTGAGATTTAGCTGTACTCCTGATGAAACCGGGGTTTTTAGTATATGGAGCTATGGGTAATGAAATCATAATATAAGATACTCCGAAACTTGTGCAAAACCCTTGCGGAAGCCATCCCAGCTATTGATGAAGAGGAAATTGAGCAAGACCTGGTACTTACACCTCCAGACAATGACCCATATACCTCTGAGGAGGAAGTGATTGTTGATGATGTAGGGTTCGCTGGTAACCTCAATTTGCCAAATGATGTCACTGGAACTGTTAAAATCCATACCAGTTAGGTTATTGGCACTCTGTGGGATGATAAAGAAGATGATGTAGCCCATAGTCGTAGATGGATTAGTGTCTCAAGATTATTCAACAAATGAAATCTGATATTTTACCATCAGCAGAAGAATACTTCCCTAATTTGATTGCCAAATCGTCCTTGGATTTATGTAAGATGTACTTTGATGCGGACGTTGTTGGGGATAAAAAGTGATAGTGGTCGCAGCTAATCAACATTATACGTCTTTTACAAGTTTCTGCGTTCACCTTTTACAATCCCAACAGAACTTTATTTACTTTAAAAGTTTATAGGCTTTTGTTCTTATGTGAAGAAAAAGTAACATATGAAATATCTGTCTACTCCTTGGCATTTTGCTACGTTCAAGTCATTTGCATCTTAGCCGACATATCAAGGACCACCCAAATTACCCCCAGGCCCCCCTTTGACCTCCTAATTTCTTACGGAAAAAATATCTGAATGATGTTTTGTACTAATGTTTTAACCTTCGAATTTTGTTTATCTGGTGCCTGGGAAAGAATCTATTTGTTACAAACATTCTTAAAGAAATCGACTATTCATAAAATGTACTTCCAATAGGTAAATGTTCAATAAATGGAACATACATATGTCACACCTTAAAAACAATATTTTTTCCCAAAATTATTATTTTTTAGCGTAAAATCAGTACAATATCCAAAAACGACTTCCTCCATATGTAAGGTGGTGCGGCCTGAAATGGGTTAATTAACTTTCGCTGCAAGGCGATTTCTAAGTAGTTTGAGATTTCATTACTCTCCTACGTTTGAATGAAGTTTGAATCACTTAATCAGGGAAATTTGTTCAACGAACACTGTTGTTACAGGAATTCGAGCCATCAACCCAGGCTATCAGGCGTCGTCCCGCACTGGACTATCCTAAACTACTAGTAACCCGTTTAATTTTTCATTCGCTACACCATCTTTTTCGCCTTAGCCGATGGATGTCTCTTCGACTTTCTCATCTTTTCTCTGCAGCATAATAGTGTGTGTACCCCTTTCCTATTAAAATTGAACTCTGGCATCAAGAAAATAGGGCATGCGATCGGTTGCTCGCCCAGGATGTCCTTTCCCCCTTTAGATTATTTTTGATATTGATGTATCTCATATTGTGTTGGCAGTTTTCCATCCCCTAAAGGTTTATAGTGGACAGGTTTTCCTTTGCAATTATTTTTAATTGTTGCCATTATTGACGTCAGGATCAATAGTAAACTTAAGAAGCCTGATGGAAAATTGAGGGTTTTGAAATTGAACTGGAAAATAGATCATGTTTTTGGGCACGCGAATTTCAATGTTCCTTAAATTTGAAAGGGTTATTTGAAGACGCACCCGAAGTGGGTTTAAGCGGATGTGAGGTTGCTGGTGCATTAGTATTGTTACGCCGATAGTATCAACAAATCACCCAAGTAACTTAGCAGTGTCATGAACTTATTTCTACGGATAGAAATCAAAACAGTGTAACGTATGAATTATGTAGTTGCGGATTTGCATTAGACAATTGTTTCCTAACTATTTTAGAGCACAAGTAACTGAGCCAGTCTGAATCCACTCCTTCTTATCTTGAAACCTCTGCCAATCTCTACAACGGTCTGCAAAACATAAGAGGTAAAACGCATCGTTCTTAAATGTTCTAAAAGATCCCAGGACATTCTGCGAGATTCAAGATTAATCTGTAGGCTTCTAGAATATTCCAGAACTAACTAGAACTTAGGCAATATTTTTAAATTATTGTGATGGTGAATTTATTTCCCTATCAGAACTATACGTTGCTGTTCTCTCATGGCGTGGCCCTCGTGACCAGGAATCGATCATTCTAAAATTGCCGTTAGACGTATTAAGTAAGAACTTGGGCTCGCAATTGAAAATGAAATCGTGTGGGTTTTTTATTGCTGCAATTCCAACCTCGTTGCTAGTATTATAGCCAGTAATGCAGTAAATATACTTTTCTAAAAGGTATGGCAATTAATGGGTTTCGACATTCCACACCTCTTTGTACATAGGTTTATAGTGAGAGGGAAGTGAACTACACGTGATGTTAGCGAAGTAAAATGCCGCGATATTTGGAAGCCTCTAAATTTGTTACTCAAGACCTCATTCATGAAAGCATTCAAACAAGGTGGTGTGGTAACAGGATGAGATAACTATTAAGCACTGCGTATCAGAATTATTCTTAAGGGGGCTGGGTAGCAAATTTGTATCACATACTATGTCGATAACCACAACATCAAGGGTTACAGTCACGTGATGCGTCTCCACATAAATATTCCGAGGACACGCAATGAACTTTTTCATATTTGTAGGATTATAATTACCGAAATATTCTGTTGTGAAGAGGTGCCAAGTTTTGTTAACTATTATCGTGTTGCAAATTTACCTTACGATTTTGGGAGGGGTAAAAATTTAGAGAAAAATATTTATGTAATAACGTGACAATAAAGTCGCAAACTTTCAAAGTGATAAAACAAGTTTAGGTGTTAAACTGAAGCAGTACGTCGATAGATTGTTTTACCAGGAAAAATCGCAGCTTCAAGAGTAACCCCTTCACTATTTGTAGAAGTATTATTGTCATTTTATGATGGATCTAATAAACAATGTTTATCTTTTCGCACTGTTATTACAACTCAGGATTTTGCAAATTTGTAATAAGTCTTTTCTTATAAAACGATTCCCTAATCGTGGCAGCTCGGTGGTCGCGCATGCGGCATCAAAAGTCCTATGTGTTCTTCTCGCATGTCATAACGTTTTGCTAACACCTATGAAAGCGCTGATAGATCAATGGGGTTTGTCAGACAAGTCTCTAACAAAGAATTCAGCTAGAGAGATGAAGTTTATCCAATAGGAATTCAGATGAAGAGGGAAAAGAAAAGTGATTGGTTAGTAACAGATACGAGGTCTGTTACCTACTTGGCGTAATTTTCTGATTCTTTTTCTGGCATTCTAATGACTGTTCCGTAAAACGCGGCCTCGTTTCTATCACACAGCCTGTTTCTGAAAAAGCCATGGCTATTACACGATACACTTTGTTTTTACACGAAATTCTGTTGTCAAAAATGAACTCGCTGCACTTATAATTTTGTCAAAAAGAATCGACATGACTTAGTAATTAGAGGCAAGGACATATTCAGTGACAGAATAAAATATCTACTCCAGTAAGTATAAAAGAGATCAAAATAATCTGAAATTACAAAGAATCGTTAACTTAATACTCGACGTTTCGGAATTAGCCTGACTCTGTTGTAAAATGTGAGTTTGAAGTCAACAGTGTCATTGATGAAGGAACTTGAAAGTAATCAATTGAAAGCTTTTTGGAGCTTGGTTAAATATTTAGTGGATTCCTTTCCTGCGAAAGTATTTTAGTTAACAACTGGAATTATGTTGATGATTTCATTACTGATACTGTCGACTTTTAAGTCACTCGTCACTCTTGAAAATGGATTCCAGGTGACACGGAAACGTCCACTACGAAATTTGACGATTGTTTATAGATATATCTGCTTTTGCAATTCCCGGCTTATCAAGATAATCATGGATTGACAGTTTAATATTGTTAGATTGATAGCTACTGAAACAATCTAACTGCATTATAGAGCAGTCCAGCTAATAAAATTATTGGAAAATACATTTACAGAGAAACCTTCCGAAAAAGTGTATTTGAAAAAATACAGCTGCGTGGACTATCCATGACAGGTAAGGATGACATGTAAAGGAGATTGCGTAAATACGTCATGTTTGCAATAACATATTTGATATCAAAATAGAGTTTTCTGACGGCTTCGCTTTTTGGACTGCCAGGAAATGCTCCTTCATCTTAGTCCAGTGAAACAAAATTTAATCAATCGCATGTGCTAAGTTGGGTCGTGTTATATTGGGGATACCTAAAAGCCAATCATTTTACTTCATAAATTAAAAATTCCTGCTGATATGGTTTATTAAATTGCGCGACTTTCCTTTGGAAACCTTTTGGAAAAATAACTAAATAAATAACACTGTCCAGGGGACGTTTGATTTAATAAAAATGTATTTTTTAAACATCAAAATTGGTTTTGTAGCATTGTATACTTATGCAAAAATCGTACTTAATAGTTTTTAGGCCTTTGTGACGCATTACAAATCCTCCAAGTTTTTAAAACCACCAAGGCTCGTACAATATCTTGAAAATTGGAGAAGGTAAAATCAAGAAAGCCTGGAATAACGTGGAATTTTATCCCAGATATTTGGGAAGTCAAAAAATACTGATTCCGCCATTTGTTTTCTTGACACACGCGTAGTTGTCCCGCCACTTCTCTTTCTGTAATAGTTTTGAACACCTTTTGTCCAGATTTTAACTTTAAAAGTTAAGATCAGAGATCTCTTGAACCACTGCCATTACATACTTATCTACAACCTCAAACCTCACACTATCCAAAATTATATCAGACATTGCTTTCAAGTCAACACGTCAAAAACATCAGATAACGCTTTGGAGAAAGAGGACAGAAAGATTTCAAACATGTCTTCTCACAAATACTTCACTTCTGCTCGAAAAAAGAGTTTGTCTCTCTTGCCAAACAAGCTGAAGAAAAAAACAACATTTCTTCAGTGAGAAAAGAGAGTGTTTGAGAAAGGACAAAGTTAGAAGAATACGAAAGCAGCTGATACCGCTGGGGTAGCATAGATTGCACTATTGATACAGTTAAGTAAGATTTGACCACGTTAAAGAAAAATATGACCTTACCGATGCTTATCAGAAAAACACAAGTGAGAAATTTAAAGAAGGCAGAGTGTCTTGGAAAATTATTAATATCAAGTGTCAGAGTAGAGTGAAGGTAACATTTTGTAAAATTATAAATATCAATTTCTCAGAGTAGAATGAAGGTAACATTTTGTAAAATTATAAATATTAATTTTTCAGAGTAGAATGAAGGTAAAATTTTCAGGGAGCATTGCCTACTAAATTCTACTGATCCACCACTGTACTGAACGTTCAGTTACTTCGTAGTCAGATGCAATCTAATTTTGATGCTTTTTAGATATTATTGATATGGTTGTGTTGAAGAGATAATGGATCTTTTTAAGTATTGAATTTGTTCCAGACAGATATGACTTGCTGGCCCGATATGACTAAATAGTCATATTGGTCTTGGACCGGTATGGCTACTCCAAAGTTTGAAGTCATATCGGTCCAAGACTGATCATATCGATCCAATACAGATCATATTGGTCCAGGTTGAAAAACGAATAGGAGGACAATGTACTACGACATCGCAGGACGTCTAAAACTTTTTGCTCGAATCATCAAGAGCAGAGAAACGCCTTTGTTAGACGCTGCAGAATATGAGCACATGAAGGGATGAGTTAGCGACTCTATGATACCGTCACAGCTTGTGCCACGCTAAATAGAGAGAAACAAGTATTGTCTGGTTGACAGTGTAAGCCTTGCTCTTGACTACGTTATCTGGATAGATGACAAGAAAGGTACTCCAATAATCATGTAAGGAAGAAAAACAAGTCAAAGCCGTCAACTACGAATACGAGGCAAATGTACTACCGCATGATGGCATATGAGAAAGAACGACATCGCAGGACGTCTGAAACTTTTTACTCGAATCATCAAGAGCAGAGAAACGCTTTTGTTAGACGCTGCAGAATATGAGCACATGAAGGGATGAGTTAGCGACTCTGTGATATCCTCACAGCTTGTGCCACGCTAAATAGAGAGAAACAAGTATTGTCTGGTTGACAGTGTAGGCCTTGCTCTTAACTAAGTCATCTGGATAGATGACTAGAAAAGTATTCCCATAAGTATGTAAGGAAGTAAACAATTCGAAGCCGTCAACGACCAAGGCTGCCAAGGTCAAGTTAGTCCATTGGAAGTCAAACACTGAACATACGTTGTTCCCCGTGATTATTTTCTCGATTACTGCCTATTTTCAAATGTCAATTCGATACGCGCAGCCCGCAAAAGGAGCCCGGTTAGAAGCACCAAGAGGCGTTCTACCCACCTTTTCCGTTGTCAAACTCTACGGTACTTCGTGTCCTGTAAGACTCCTTCGAGACGTGACATTTATTATTGTATCTGCTTCCATTATAGCATTTTCTGGTTTCCATTGAGCAGAGCAGTCTAACATTTGAACATATTGTATTTCAGACCCTTAACGTGTAGTATTTTCCAATGTCTACTTTTGTTTAGGGAGGTAATAATCCAGCCAGTAAGATGTTAAAAATAAGAGAAAATGCCAAGTAAGGGCCGTAATATTTATAGTTGATGCATCTTATATCTTTTTTAGGTCTTACGAATGAAAACGTTCCCAAAAAACATGGTATGGAGGGTACAGTGAGAGGATTTGCAACCTTTGAATCAGTCGGGATACTCCACAATAACAACCTCTAAATCAATGTTATGTATAGAGCCCTGGGTCTTACTTCGCACGAAGCAACAATTCAAAATCGGCACCTAGACATTTATTTAAGTGGGGAATACACCCAAATGTATTCTTTCTAGGGTTAGTGCATCCCTAGCACCCCTTTAGTCTCATGCCTTCTACTGTAGTACCCTTTTGACTAAATTTTCCGGTCCCTCTTACAAGTCTGCATTACTCCACGTCTTATCAGAAGGCGTGGATCGTACAAATTCCTTTATATCTGCATCTTCCCCAACTCCAAGTATTAACCCTGTTTCAGTAATTAACCATAGAAACCTGTACCAAATACTTTAGATGAAAGAGTACATCGACTACTGGAAACTTTTGAGAACAATTGCAGATTATGTATGGAAAAACTTAATAATCGCAAATAATATTATAGGCGCTAAAAGTCACCTTAAGTTCGAATTACTTCAGAAGGCCTCAACGACCGCTTAAAACGTCCAAATGAGTTATGAGCAGATTACGATACCAGCACCAGTACTAACCTTCAGGTTCAGTGTTCACGCTATATGATTAATGTACTGTAAACAGTATATAAGTAGCAATGTTGACAATATGTATGCAGACGAGGCTGAATTCTGAGAGACATCCAGTAGTAGTCATATTGGTCTTAGGTTATATCGGTCCAAGACCAATATGACTATTTAGTCTTATCGGTCCAAGTAGTCATATCTGTCTGGAACAAATTTATGAGAAATAAATAACTCAGAGGAAAAGAGGCAAACAGATAGAAACTGTAATTATTTATTGGCCTTTGGATATAAGAGATAGTTTTGTAGAAAAAGTTGCTTGCATATCTCATGAAACCTCATCCCTCGCGTGCGATTTACGACCAGTCTATGGGTGGTGGCGATGAAATCTTTGCCACAGCCAATTTGATCTGATCACTTGAGGGACATATATATCAAACATAATGCATCATAGCCTGTCACGCCCTTTCATTCAGGTTTTTAAGTGTCAAGTTAGCTTGAAGCACAACTTGTTTAAGATTGGTGGAAATGCTACTTGACATTTACAATAATTGTAACACTTTAGTATTATGTGATGCTCAGCTCGATGGCGAACTCAAACATATTAATAATGAGTGCATGAATGCTAACAAATCGGTTAACTAACAAGGAATATATTAATTTCTCATTGACTAGGTAACCCTGGAGACGGGACGGCCACATTCACTGTCAACAATGACGGACAATCTGTTTGCTAGCCACAGGTGCTCACCAATTATTATATTAAATCAAGTCGGTTTGTGCATCCATGATTTGGATTTATTAAACGGACTCTGCTGTAATTAACTATTTACGAGCTAGGCATATCTCAGCTTTCAAAATTCACCATCATTCTTTTATGCACGCCAGTTGGTAATGTAAACAACAATTCGAAGGGATCGCTTTTAACATTCTAAACCAAAATGCCACCATAAACGAGCTTGAGTAGATAATATATGGGTTTCTTAACTCTGCAGGGAGACTGTGGTTGCATTGTTTTCACCTTCTTTATAATTATAACTAGCCATACCACTATATTCATGGTACATCTTATCAGAATGCTTTGCAGGACCATATCGTATCAATGGACTTCCTGACCACGCTTTATATGTCTAAGAAGCATGAATGTATTAATTTAAAACACGAGTTGTAGCGACTTCAAGATCGTATCGGCGATCCTAAGTGTAGAGCTTCGATGGCCCATTTATTACAGTAGTACAAATAACTTCCTCGCTTGGAAAGAGTTGGGAACTGTCCTAAGTTACCATGAATTTATCCTACCGCATTCCTTTTAAGCCTTATTTTAAATACTTACTTGTTTTCAGCACTTACATATTTGTATGCTCGATGGCATTCTTTTATATCGAAGAGTGTTCAACTGCCTCCGAGTATGTGCCGCAGTCTATGCAATCCAAGATCGACATGGTTGCGAAATTTTGCGGCAAACTTGATCATCACATTCTCACAATTTGGAATATTAATCGTACTGCCATAGGAGCTTTGGACAACAGCAACAAAGTTCTTGAACATTGCAAAACAGCGGTGATGAGAACATACTTGAACCATAAGGGTCCATTAAAATGCAAACTGCAATGGCAGTACATTTCTCCATGGACAGAATTTTCGTTTACAAGCTTGACAACGACAGGTAAATATAATAATTAATCAACTTTTATCTTTTACATTCTAAATCTCGTTTCATAACATAGGGAAATTTAAGATACCTTCGATATGAATTCCTCGTCAAATAATATTATCCATTTATCAAAGCTCAAACTATAGGCTTCCATAAAGGTTCTCAGTGAATTTCGCAAGTGGGTAGATTTTTCACAATGTGAGTTTATTAGGTACCAGAAACGAAACGATTGTTTTGGAATTTTCAATAGGTAAATTTTATGTCATGCAAAATTTCCGTCAGACATGATTTACAAAATACTGAAACAACTTTTGCAGTTATTACATATTCACAGCATAAATTAGGATGAATAGGATACGCATAACAAGTCATATCACTGTTATTCGGATACTGCAATAGCAAACAAGTAATATTTAAGTATATTCTTGACATTTAGTGTTAGTTGAAACAAGGCCTACAAAACACAAGAACAAAAATCCACGTGGATAGGAACTTACCTAGAAAAACTGGTGTATCTGGATAACTGAAGGAATATGTTGAAAGGTCA
The DNA here is from genome assembly GCA_010016065.2 of Carybdea cf. marsupialis auct. non (Linnaeus, 1758). NCBI lineage: Eukaryota > Metazoa > Cnidaria > Cubozoa > Carybdeida > Carybdeidae > Carybdea > Carybdea cf. marsupialis auct. non (Linnaeus, 1758). Next base: position 3,300 of record JAAAKL020004612.1, on the reverse strand, counting down.
GATAAATAGGAAGACATTTTGATGATTTTCAAAATTCAGAGTACGTTGAAGTTTAGTGAAAATAATTGAAGCTTAAAGTGTAGATGCTAAAAAGTGCCTCCTACCTTAGTAATAATGACGTATGCTGGCATCAATTTGTCTCAGAAAACCTTAATACAATTTGATAAAAATCGAAGCAAAACTCTGGAAAATTCAAGTTATTTTGACGTCAGAAATCGGAGACCAACTTCTCTATGTAACCCCTACTCAGTGTAAGAACCAGCCAAATTTAATCAGATCCAAGGAAGAACATTACTTACGTTGTAAATGAGACCTTTAAATAATAATCCCACCAAAAACCTCTACTCACGTTGAAACTCTACCTCAAATCTCTACTCACATTAACACTCTATCTGAAACCTCTACTCGCATTGACACTGTACCTCAAACCTCTACTTCCATTGACACTGTGCCTTAAACCTCTACTCACATTCATATTCTACCTAAAAGTTCTACTCACCTTGATACTGTGCCTTGAACCTCTACTCACATTTATAGTCTATCTCAAACCCCTACTCACATTAATAGTATACCTCAAACTTCCACTTACAATAATACTCTGTCTAAAACCTCTACTCACCTTGATACTGGGCCTTGATCCTCTACTCACATTAATCCTCTGCCTCAAACCTCTACTCACATTGATACTGTACCTCAGGCTTCTACTCACATTAATAGTCTTACTCAAACCTCTACTCGCATTGATACTGTACTCAAACCTCTACTCAGATTAATGCTCTATCTGAAACCTATACTCACAGTGATACTGTACGACAAACCTCTAATTACATTGATACTGTGACTTAAACCTCTACTCACATGGATACTATGCATTCACCCTTTACTCACAATAATACTCTATCTAAAACCTCTACTCACATTGATACCCTAACTCAAACCTCTATTCACATTGATACTGTGTTTTCAATCTCTACTCACATTAATACTCTGTCTGAAACCTATATTCATATTAATACTGTACCCCAAACCTCTATTCACATTGATACTGTACCCCAAACCTCTATTCATATAGATACTGAGCCTTCACCCTCTACTCACAATAATACTCTATCTGAAATCTATACTCACATTGATACTGTACCTCAAACCTCTACTCACATTGACACAGTGCCTTAAACCTCTACTCATATTCATACTCTACCAAAAAGTTCTACCCACCTTGATACTGTACCTCAAACCTCCACTCACGTTGATACTCTACCTCAAATCTCTACTTACATTAATACTGTACTTTAAAAGCCGATTCATGACAGTGGAAAGCAGATAATAAGCCTGTCCTTGAGAATCTCTTGTTATTTCTTAAATTCTTTCATTCCATTCGTTCAGAGTTTTATTCGTTAAAATTACAAATAATATTGCAAAGCAGGTATAGTTGTTACTGGTAACATTGGCCACATCATACACTAAAAGTGACCACGTGAACGACTGTCCATGATAGCAAAAGTCTATTTTAAGCACAGTGACCTCTCTGAGGAAGGTCCTCCTCTTTCAGCTCAATCAAAGGCAAAGGACTTGGGCAATTTGTGTATTTCACGGAACGCTTTGGATATTTCCTTGCACACAAAAATGTTCAGATATGATTTTAGCATTTTCCAATTGCAAATATTTAAGGAAACGTTTGAAATGCATAGCATCCTATCACGAAAAACCCTTATTACAAACCTATTATTATAAGGAGATAATTTCTGGTTTCCATGCTGATCATTGCTGCAAACGTAATCCTAGGTCCTTCAAATAATTAGAAACAGAGAGTTGTTTTCTCTGAAAATTATTTATCAACTCTGTATCCCTTGCGTAATCCTTTTCTCGATTTTAGACTTACATAACATCAGGTATGAACTGTGGTTTATTGAAATGAAGTAAACACATAGCGACAAAGAGAAAATATCTGCAGCTCCCACTGTGCTCGGTAATAATAAGAGAAATGCTAACTCTGAGATTGCAGATAGCTTTTACAAGACCTAATACTGTTTACTCTGTGATTTTTGAAAGAGCAGTCTTTGAATTTAAAGAGTCTGGGTTCTAGTTTCCAAATTCCTCTAAACGCACTGTAAAGCTTTCGTGAAAAATACATGATTTGGCCGCAGCAATGAAAATCATAAATTTTCAAGAGATTTATAAACTTTAATCATTATCGATTCATAAGTAAACTTCTACCTCAAATTATATTTTCAAGCTAAATATGCATGCCTATGAGCTACCGTGGTCTAGTGGTCAAATAATCGGACTCACATGGCAGAGGGAAAAAATGTATGCCACTATACCACTACACAAAACTTAAATTTGGGGCAAAAATTTGGCCCAACTTAATTTTATTTCTTGACACGCAATGTTCGTGAGAAAATGGCTGCAGCGACTCAATAACTGCCTGATAATCTCTTGTAACGTTTGATAGACAAGTACGTTATGGTTACAAGTCTTTAAAACGCTTCTACTGTAAGTCTTAGTCGTTGTGCAAGTTTACTGCTGGTCATTGCACCATGCTTTTAGTAGACTAAAGTCAACTGGGATAAGAAAGGAATCAGAATTTGACTTCTATCACAATTCCTTTGACACTAGTTACAAGGAAGCTGATAATTCTATAAAAGCAGGAAGAAGAGAAGGGAAAAATTCACACGTACATAATAAAGGATTTTTCTGTAAATAAGGACTCTGATTGAAAAAAAAATGCGGATTTAAAAAACTCTAAAAAAAGATTATACAAATCATTAATCTTTCACTGAATCCCCACTTTCGTACGATCCAAGCTTCTTCTTCGTCTTTTTCTTTTCTTTTTTTTTCTATCAGCAGTTTCCAATATTAAACCTAAGCTAGCACTCTTGCGAAAATAAGAGTGAATTGAAAAAAAGAAACAAATATAAACACCAAAAAAAGAAGAAAGAAGAACCATTGTCTTGAATAGAATTAGCCCCAAGAGTTTGAAATGCTAAAGGGTTACCCATCCGTACAGTTTATCAGAGAAGAGAATCAATCTGATTAACTACACAGATCCTATGTTGGTTGGTGCATCGTTTTTCTGACATACCCAGTGACAGGCCAAGTACACACTCGCAGCATCTATTGGCAGCCTACATTTGAGAATGGCAACCTCTTTTGACAAAGGAGTCATTTTTAAATCACCCCTAAAAGAACCAAGGACATCAAAACAAAAATATTTTCCACCTAAACCCGTTTTAGGTCTTAATACTTTAAACCGCAATTTTTTAAGAATTTATTTTTTCTATTTCGAAATTATGAAGT
>JAAAKL020004611.1:0-20664 GCA_010016065.2 Carybdea cf. marsupialis auct. non (Linnaeus, 1758) | reverse complement strand
TATTAGTTTCGATTTATTAGTAAGTTTTATGCAACAGGCCCCTGGTGACTACAAGAACAGATGTTTATTTACTACCGTACGATGTTAATTTCGAATTTCCCGCCAAATTTTATCTGGCTTACAAAATGGCCGACGAGGACATGCGTAGTAAAAACTTAGGACCGGAAAATCTCTCTAGTGAGACCTCTGTACCTTTTTTCTCTGTGCTTATAGTGTCCAAGTGTGAATCATATGTACACGTATATCATCCTGTTCAGTAATGCAGGGCCGTCATTGTGACAGAAATAATGAGGGGGCTACATTTTTAAAATTGATGAAGTGGGAAAAGGTCGCCCAACATGGCTGTGCAACGAAGAAAACGCTGAAAATCTGCTTCTCAGAAACGGTAACTGACGCACATTCGACATAAAGAAAAAGCAACTTTGATGGCACAAAATATAAAAAAATACTTTGACCCTAAATATTGGTGGGCTTCAGCCCCCTTGCCTCCTACTATTGGGCCCCTGTAATGAAAACTAATCCTTGAAAACTAAATTTTCTACTTATCTTCAGCTTAATTAAGCCATGACATGGCCGAATTCAGTGGGGTGAAGATATGCAGGTAGTTGGCAAGTCGAAGGCTGCAGAATAGCTCAAATGGAACGATTAGCCCTTGTAGGTCTCTACTGGAGTATACATAGACTTGAGCGTTGCACATTTGTGACTCTCAGTCTTTGTTACAACCTCCCACCTACATTTCTCCCATTATGGATCCAGCACTGTGGATGATGATGCTATTTTCCAAAAAGTGATGCAAAACAAAATTTTATTCAAATCACGGGGGGTGGAGGGCTACGCGTCGTAATACAGGACGTGGCAACGCAGAAATAGAACGTACGGGGCTACTAATCAATCGTCACTAAGTCACGAGAATTTTATACATCAGAATGAATTATGATATATAAAGAAAAGAGGATGGATTTCTATGTACAAGCGGAAGTAAAATGGCCAATTTAAGATAGTGTCTCGGATAAATATGGCCCTGGAGTCACAATACTCATTGCCAATATGCATCAAAACAGCTCTTTGCCAGTTATTGTGCACAGGTAAAATATTTTCAGATTTATTAAAATTGCAACGATAAAGAATCTAAATATTTAGCAACTTCATAAATAAACAAAACGTGAAGTTTTTAGATTTATTTCCCAATTATAAAGATCTTCGAGGGCAGAGTGGATTAGAATAGAATAAATGAAGTCAATATATGAACATAGACGTTGAGGTTAAGTAGTGAAGAACCGATAGAGTCCTTATAGTAGCCATGGTGATGGAGAATTTAGGGCCAAAGCTCCTCAAAAATTATACTACTCCGGCAGATGTGTTTGATATCCAAAAAATTTTGCCTTGCCTTTCATTGTGATGCTCCCACCCAGTGGCGTAGCCAGGTCATCTTTGTTGGGCATGCTAATTATGTATCTGCATTTTTAGGGCATGCTCCATGAAAAATTAACCGGTGCCTGGCACTCCCCAAGGGTAAAGTTTTACAAAAGATGTAGAAGTTCATGTGGGAGATGGGTCCATTGCAATTCATCGAGTCTGAAAACAGAAAATAAAATGATGGAGCATTCTTTTTTACTCCTATATAATTTCAAATTAAAAGACAGACTTAAACTAGGGTATGCTATTTTACCTTGAAGTCCTCTTCTAGGGTATGCTTAACATACCAAGCATACCCCTGGCTACGCCACTGCTCCCACCTCTACAATGGCTGATTAAATAGAGTTTTTCCCTCTAAAAAGAGATATTTGTCTGTGTCAAGTTTTAATGACCAGTTTGTGGGTCTGAGTTCTAGAATTTAATCGTAAGTCGCAAATAGAAAGACGTGGCCCTTGCTCATCCACAAGTTTGACTGATGGTTCCTCGAGGGCATCGCTACTAAAAGCCGTTGGACACGGCTCCTTCTCAACAAATGGGTAATTGTAATCGATCGGAAATCGTAATAAAGTGAGCACCTCTGGCTTCCAAGGCTGTAATTTTCGTGCAAAATCGATACGTGCAAGCATAGGGATATTATTCACCTCTAATGTCCTCCGCTATTAATGAAGTATTCATACAGTTGTGAATAATTTAACGCCATCAGAAAGTCACGAACTTTTGAAGAACAATTCTAACGCCACGGGTTTTTCCAATACTGGCCAATCACCGGATGCATTTAAGAGACACATTTCGTGTTGTCCGTGACATGCATCAGTCACAAAGTTCAATCCTCTTTAAAGTAGTGCTGTTTATGATCAGAAGAGGTCAACTAGGTCTCAAGGAATGAGAAATCATGAGATCTTGTTGTTCTTGTCTGCTGAAATAAGATTATGAAAGCAGGACCCCCTGTGGTTGTTACCCAACACGCAGCGGTTACACGAGGGCATCTTGTTGAATGAACGTGACTGTGACCTGAAATTAGTTATTCAACATCCGTGGTTAGTTCACCTTCATGTCGACCTTTGATGATGCAAGAATTAAAGTGACTTTATGTAAACGTTCGGGTAGGTTCCAGTGATTAAGTTCGCTCGGCAAGCGAAACAAGGAAGGTTCTAAAAATTTCGTGCTGAGGTCCTTCATGACAAAGTTTTGCTCTTAAATTTGAAACCTGATCTGCTCTTTTCCTTAGGATTGTTTCATAAGTAAATTTTAGAATACAAATCCAATGAAAAACTTTGATAAGGTAGAAACCAGAGATTATGAAACTATCCTCACTGAGCATTTTCGATGGTATTAAAACATGTAACAAATGTTCTCATCTCGATCGGGTTTTAGTCAAAGTATCTTCTCTTCGTTTCTCCATTGTCAACATTTTTAAACTTCTCTCCAATCAAACTTCCGACATTCTTGTAACCCATAAAATGTGCTGCCAGGTCTGATAGCTACGTTCTTCTACGTTCACCAGCTTTTCCGGTAAAAGGAATCTTTGGCTCTATGTCAAGTTCTACACCTTACGCTTCTGCATCTTTTTGCAAACAGCTGATTAGGCCTACTATTTAGGATGTAGATTGAAGTTAATGTAGATGAAGAACTACTCTTTATCATTTCCGTCAATGATTTAACTATCATTTAAGCTAAATAGTGAGGTCACTATAAAGTGTTAGTAATGAACAAATGTCCTGGAAAATCTAGTTACTCTGTTAAACACTAGTGCAGCTACAGCTTCCAACTGGTTATATAGCAACCTGCTAGCTTTAAAAACGTCGATATATGATTTTTTAGTGTTTGAAAGTAAAATAAGAAACATCATAAAAAATGGAACGGTAGAGAGAAAAGAGTCACTGAAACATCTCTATGTATTTTTATATCTAAATATGTAACGGGATGACAACGGCAATGCTACCTACACAAAAATACGTCCAACTTCAAAGGAATGTCAGTGATATGTCCCAGAATTCTGTTACAAAATTCTGCTCAGCCCCATTTTTGACATGTTTACTTTTTCGGTGATAACAAAAACAATATATTCCTTATCAAACTATGGTTACTGTGTCTGGGGGTGATAACAACAATCAACACATTATCAGCTTCAACTTCTAAAAAACTAAACTGTCAAATGGATTTTGAGATTGTCTGTTAGCTCTTAAGCCACAGAAGCTGTAGAAAAACTAAGTTGGAAACTTTTAATTAACAACCGGATTTTATCTGGTTATCATGCCGATAAATGTCCTAGTGAAACTATAAACTGTGATTTTTAAACAATATGTAAATGTGATGCATACAGCAATCAAAAGAACGACATTAACGACATTAAGAGAATTTAGGGAACATACATTTTCAACTTTGCATAGTGGTTCCATTAAAATGTTTTATTGCTTTTTCAAGTTTTTGGTTCCCTTGCTTTGGATATTATCTCTTATTTTCTACTTGTCATCGAGAAGAGAGAATTTGGAATAACAAGTATTGAAAAGACACAAGTTCTGGAAGTAGAAAATGCGTCAACACCGAGACTGACCCACGCATGCACGGATTATACTTCACCATCTAAGTGATCAACCGAATACGATAGGAGCATCTTCGGAATCTTTGGTTACAGAAAGATAAAGTCAAACTTTTATCTTATCTCAAATACCACTAGACAAGTTTAGAAAGTTGAACTTAAAATGCGATGTCGAACTTTTGCACCTCTTAATAGTTCATTTGCCATATGAAAAATTTGATACTACGAGACATTCTAAAGTAATGAAACTCTGCAGGCTGAAACAATTCTAAATGTTTGCCACAGAATGGTCACTGTTTCCTTTTGAACACACCCTATAAGACAAGAGCACTGTCCAAAACATTGGCTTAAAGAGCGATCTCAATCTTTTCCGATTGATCTCGAAATTTGCTGCTTTCAAGATGTAATATTTGATACTTTGAGATATTAACTAGAACAATCCTTTTCGTGTGCCACAGAATAGCTACGGTTGCCTTTTAAAAGTATCGGATAAAACAAAATTACGCTTTGAAATCCTGGCATAAGAAAATAATGTCAAACTTGTCTGTCTGGTATTGGAATGTCTCAGTTTCAAAATAATGATTCTTTGATTCTTAGAGCTGTGCTAGGGAAGTGAAACCCCAGCTAGCTAGAAAATTCATACTCATCTTTCAAAGAGGCAACAGTTTCCTTTCGATTGTATTAAATCAGATGGGAGAACATTCTGAAACATAGGCAAAAGAAAGTGATGCCATACTTTTTTGTCTAATCTCAAAATCTGTCAGTTTTATACTGAAATATTTGATATTTAGCGGTGTGCTAGAACAATGACTCTCTTTCTCGCTACAAACATCCCTGTCCTTTGCGACAGAAGGACCACAGTCTTCTTCCCAATGAACTTGATAAGATACGATGGAAACATGGAGGACAACACCACTCTCAAAGTTTTCTGTGATTCTCTATGAATATCTTTTATAATGAAAATGAAGTACTTCATAGCTAGAGTTACGTTTGAGTCACGAGACTGCTTACAATTTGAAACGCTGTATTTGTCTTCCACAGAGCGGCCACCAAGTTCTCTCCAATGCATGGGATATGAAAGGAGCACGTTGAGAAACATGGGCCAAAAAGGTGATTGGTGAGTGACTCGACCTCCGTTTTCAGATAAGCTGCCAGGCGGTTTAAAAGGTACCGCACCATTCTAAGTGGCAATAAATCATCTTGAAGATCGAGGTTTCCAAAGAAGTAAAGTCCTTTTTAGTGAACCTCTAGCTTCAGATCGTGCTGGAGTGAAGAGAAACGATTTGCAAGGAACTGGGCCTCCATTTCATGGTAGAATGCCGATTGGTATGAAGGTGCAAAGATGTTAGATCATGCTAGAATGAAAAGGAGTGATTTGTGTAGCCCGCAATTTTCTGATAGTGATTAAGGATGTTTAAAGGTCTACGTGGGTGCCGACGCTACCAAACCAATGAAACTGGTAAACAGATCGCCTTCAAATTGAAACTTTTCAAAGAGGTGGCATCCTCTTTAGTAAATATCTAACTTCATGACGTGCTCGAATGAAGAAGAGTGAATTGTAACTGATTGTCCCCCATCCTCCAGTGTTCTGCTGGGAGATTTAAGTAAGTTCAAAGAGGTGAAATCTTTTCCAGCTCTTCTCTAACTTCAGCTCTTGCTGAAACGAAGAAGACAGGTTATTAATTGACTGAATTGACTAGAAGATTTAAAGGTGCAAAGAGTGTTGAAGCTATCTTGTCACTCTGTTTTGATAAATACGAGCTTTTGCCAACGTATCGGACCAGAAATGGACGTGAAGTATCTTTCTTATTCCTATTTGTTTTCTTCTGCCGTTCAATTCTGAATAGGATAAAGCAGAGTGATCAACGATTATATCGATTAGGCTCTCTTAAGTTCTGACTCCATAATAAACGAGTGAATGAATGAATGAATTAGTGAATGAGTAAAAAGTGTGTCAGATGTGATTTATGTTTTTTTGAAACATGAATCAAATACATAGCATCGACACGCTTTGGGTCTTCAGTGCTAGGGCTGTCCAAAGAACATCGATTAATCGATTAATCGAAGGTTGGTTTAACCTTCAATTATCACTGAAGCATATCGATCTTGGAATATCTTATTTTCACGACAATAATCGATTACCTCGATTTCACGACGACAATCGCACATGTAGCCTCGCTGCCTTGTGATCGACCATCTGGCAATGATCGATCACAAGGCAGAGTGAACAGTGATCGAGTGTCACTTGACAATCTAAATGTCTGCGATAATCTATTGTCTGCCGTGATCTCAGTTTGTACATTTGTTTATATTTAACGCATGATCAAATATCAAGGAACACGCAAAGCCACGCGAGACAATCCATTTGCCAGCAGTAGGATCATTCTTGGAGCAGTCAAAACTTGAAGCCGTGGGAAAACCATTTCTGCTAATAGGTACAACTTTCCTTAAAGAATAGTAAAAAAAGAAAGTACGCCTCGAGTGACGTTGGTCAGAAGAGGAAAATGATCTTAATCGAAATACTACAAAAACCAGAAATGACACAACATACGAACGTCTTTTGCGTACGAAAACCTAGAAGAATCAAGCAGCCTTATCTTTGTTTGAAGTAATAAGGCTGACTGTTAAAAAGAAAAAGTATCAGAGAAACCTTGCAAGAATTCTTTGGGGTGCACGTCTCTGTTGACATAATGAGGTAGATATAGGGGGATAACGTCCTTTAATAAACAATAGAAAACTCATACTTCTCATTAGTCATCTTACTATCCTGTTTCTCTCCCATTCACCCAAACTAGGTTCCTTTCGATAAATCAAATTATCTTCTATGAATTTCATAGTGGTGAGTGGGGAGGTGTTAGTGGCACACCTTTGTTTAAACAGGAAAATTTTTAAAATTCTTACACATGTGACAAAATGAATGACTTGCATTCATGGTTGTTACCGCCCTACTTTTTCTAGTTTCCTGTTAACGAAACAAACCTTTTGACCTTCTTAATTATCAGTCCTTCACTAGCGTCATACAATTTTTCGAGCACCGAATCAACTTTGACAGTTTATTTACTGCAATTTCTTTTATGTTTTTTTATCGACACAAAATGAATATATTATATCATGAATTAACAAGTAACATCTTCCGTTTCCGGCACCCCATGCCACGCCTATATAAAGCGATTAATCGCTTCATCGAAAAAAAAGTCTCCAACTAATCAAATAGTAGTATATGGTGCTGTGGACAGTCCTATTCAGTACTCGACCAGATCCTGGTTTGGAGAAAGCTCTGTGCATTTTCCTTTTGCAGAAAAGAAGTGACTTACTGTCTGGTTAGTAGATTCTATTTAAAAGGTGAAGATAACTCATACTCTATTATAGAGCTTTAGGAATGTTATGTGGTTGAGGAACTTTTTGAAAGTGTACAGGATTTTTTTGAGTGGTTTATCCCTCGGAGAATCAATTTTTCTTAGATACGGTTTATGCAATCGTATAAATGGGTTTTGATTGTACCCCTTACACTCCCCCTCAATCTTGAACATCATTAGTCATTGGTTTAACGAAAAAGCAAAGAAGTTAAATGGACTAAATACGCTTTTGGCACTTCTCTTCAAATGGATTGTTGGAGCAAGACGCTACTGCTGCAACCGGCACGTTATTGCAACAACTATCGTTTGTAAATGTGACTAACATTCTTTCCGAGTTTTTTACGGCAGTGCTTGCCAATCCATGATTGCCGCGAGGATTGCCCTTCCTTATGCTCTGCTCCGTAAAAGTTACTGGCAATAATAAGTAATTTATTTTACATTTCAATCGACTTCTTATCGAACAGCGAGACAATATGCCACAGTTATAACAGAGTTCTAACATAGAATAACATATCCACCTTTCATATTGCCGACCACTTCTCTACATGTGACGAGCTTACTCGGGAAGAAATACGAAGTATAAAACAAATAAACTACAAAATTTCCAACTTTTCCGTTCACCGACCTTGATGAAAGTTTCCATTGCTCCTTCTGCTGTGGAGACCTTCAATGTTTTGATCACTGGTCTGGGCAAAGTGAAATGAATGGTACCCTAGATCGTCAAAAGGGTGAGTTCAGAACTTTGTTACTGTGTTTTTTTAGAGAGAGGCCGAAGTTGGGAATCCAGTAATTTATTCAGATCTATGATCATATTGATGAAGGAAGACAATCGATAATCTAATCTCAAATATGAACCCCAATAGAGCTCAGAGAAAGTCGTAATTGACAATTTCCAGCATAAGAAGGGGACAATGGATAAATCATAATTCAAATTCTCGAACCTCTTGCAATACAAGCATTTAATAGGAAGTTAAAACGATCAGATGATCTTAAAATCGATGGTGATTTCAGCAATCCATCGATCGTCTAAAAGGAAACATCGTTTTCATATGCCATTGAAGAGCCATGGTGTATAAAGAAAAGGCGAGACCCAGAGACGAGGTGCAATGTAGTAGTCAGCATTTTTAGTAGACGTTTCTAGAATTATGATGCAATCGTTTGATCGAGGAAGCTGAGCAGAATTTCAGGTCTTTAAAGTTATAGATGACGTAATGATATCAGTGTAAAGTAGGTGCATGTAAGGGTAGACGAGATCAAGCTTGAAACCCAAGGACGTTTTCGCAACAAGTAGCCGAGGCTATAAATATTTGCTCTCAACCTCGAATTATATTCCGGCTACTTAAGGCCACTCTCCACTAGGCGGAAAATCATGATAGCCGCTACATTTTCCCGCCTCTACCAATTATTCTTGTGCAATATTGCTGTAGCCGAGGCGGAAAATGTAGCAGGTTGAAAAGTAGAATTCATTTCTACTTTTCGATGGTAGATGATGAAACCAACCAATCAAATCGCGAGAAAAAGTAAACAGGCATTTTCACAGCCATACTTCTCCCTGTCGTTGATAGGGAAGAAACTAGCTGTGGTGAAAACCAACCATTCAAACTTTATTACTCCCTACGACATATCTCAAGTAAAATGAAATTATACGTGTTCCTCTCACTGCAATATGACTTTGATGAAGCCATCGTGGCATATGTAGTGGATAACCCCTAACAAGTAAGTATACAGGTATTACAGGTAGTCTGCGGCGCTAAACTGAATATTGAGTTTAGAATGGACGATGTTATTATGTAGCATAGGCCTACCTTATTTCATTGCGCCGATAAAATATTGAGCTGGTAATATGGTACAATCACCGTGAGTGGTGAAAAAGCCTGATGACAAAGCCGTATGATGATCAGATTGACCGAGTACAATGATATTAGCAATCTTGAGACTCGTGTGATCGTGTCGACTGCATGTTCAAGATAGCTATTGTCCAAGACACTTTGATTGCTTTGTCTCCCACTGTATGCACTCATAAATTAAACTTTTCAGCCTTCTCTCGTTTTTCATAAATAGGTCGTACCAAGAGGCTACTTCTAAGCTGTGTCCTATTTCCTTTCTGTTCTAGTCCGCGTCGATATAAAATAACGCTACTAGGAACCAAAAAGCACAGAACATATCTGATCATGTCATCCATGTTTGGGTTTCCTGGATCGTTTGCCTATCACTACTTCCTTCTTTCCTCTACCACGTGTAGATTGCACGAAAAGTAGCGGTGGGAAACGTAGCGTTGGAAAATTGTGGTAGCGGCTACCTTTTCCGCCTAGTGGAGATCCGGCTTTTTAAGTTTATTTGGAATTAGAACAACAACAAGAACAATAACAAAAGCAACAACAACAGCAACAATATTGACAATTATTTCCCGTAGGAGGAAGACAAACAGAAAACATGGTAGATGGTATTGCGCTTATAGTGAGAGTGAGATGTGGGCTGCTCAGATTCTTAGGAAGACGGAGGATAGAGGACGCTGGAAGGCCATGGTTGCCGAAGAAGTCCAGGAGGATGTGGAACGGTACATAAGTAAGTAAGAGGAACTTAACCAAAATGGCGGTTTATATTTAAAAACCTATTAATACTTTAACAATCCTATTTCTATTTAAACAGATACGAAACTTTTACATCTGATGACTACTTTCCTGTGTCCGCTTTCCAAAACTGAGGTTCAACCGTTCCTTTGTGCTCAAATTTTTCCGCGTTACACACAAAGAAATGATTGACGAGTTATGTAGTTAATTAGTAGTAGGCTCAAAAATTGCCAAACCCGGACAGACTGATTGATAACGATATAATATCATAATCTCATATTGTCTCAACTCCCTGCTTATGTATTCCAAGTATAATCAACAGTTAATGGTCAACGGTTTTGCATATGAATCTACCAGTGTAAAAATAGAATGAATGGAATGGCATTGAGATGTAAGATTTACTTTAATCTGATTGGACAACGGCAAATAAATAGAAAGCACTGTTTCATTTTGTGTTTTCCAGTGCTCGGCTTAAGTCTTCAGATCCTGGTTTGGAAAACGTTCTATGAAGTACTCTTCTGGGAAACAGAACCAGCTTGGTTAGTAGGTACATTTTAATTTATATTTTAATCCGTTTTAGATGCAGTTCTATTATGCAAACGTCTCTGATTTTAAGCTGTTCCTATCCAAGGGGTCTTGTACGCCGACGTAACAGCGCCACCCCGCAATTTCCTTGTTGTTTGTAAAATCTCGCTATCATTAAATCATTCTGATTTCATGCTTAGAATCTGATGGTAGTATTTTCAACGCTGTCCAACAGAACTTATTTTAAGCCTAAGTTGATCCCACTTTATGTAAAAATAATAGAGTCATCTACAAAACTGTTGATTCGTATATGATGGAGCGGCGCGGCGTTGCGTGATGGCTAACGCGAATTACGGGTTAAAGCGTTTCGACTTTGTCTTTGCTGCCACAATTTGAAAAGGAACGGGTTACACTCAACAACGTTGAAAGACTTAGTTTGAAAGTTGGTGCTTCGACCAATACTTCGGTTAATACTTGACTATGAGATTGAATCCTTGGCATATATGATTCTTCTAGAGTTCCCTACAAACCGGTGCTGTAAGAGATAGTTGATAAATTTCTACGCAAGGTTTGGTAGCAAATTTTGAATCATACTACGTTTTCCTTCCCTCGCCACTATACGCATTTTATTTCTTCTAACACTCATTCGCTTCTCCCTATCATTTGTGCCCGTAGTATAGTCCTGGTTAACACAACTCCTTCCGTATGTCTCACTTTCGTGTCATTAGGAGGAAGTGCGTAGATATCAAGTAACAATAAATTTTCATCTACCATGATCTAGCTCAACCGCCAAAATGACTTGGTACAAGTTTTCATTAGTTTTTTCCGTGATCATACATTTTATAACCTTGGTTACAAGTTTCTTTATTCCCACTTTTTCCTAGATCGAATATGGAAATACGTAGGGCCACCTTTTTCATTCTTGGAGTATTCGTAGCCGGTACCACTGCTGTCCCGTGTGTAGTTCGGTATACTGATTGGGACACAGCTGGGAATCCACCTGGTCCAATATATTTGGATCGACAACACCCAAAGTGCCAAGGTATGGAAGTTCTAAATGCAATTCAGCTGGAAACACGATCCATGATCCACGGGAAACAGATTCGGTATAGATATAGATGTTGCTCAACTGGAGCCGTATGCATCTCGTCTTTGCACCACACGTCGTGGGAATATGAAGGTAGAGGACAGAACGGAGAAACACCAAAATTAGCCCGTCACAACATCGACTGCCGGAGCAGCCAAGGAGGCATACGATCTCTTCACCTAACTCGAGATCCACATTACAGGTTGCGGTATAATTACCAATGTTGTGAAAATTACAGGAGCAGACCAAAGTGTTTTCCAATGAGCACTGCCTTCGATGAAGGTAACGAGCAGGTGATTTACTTGGATCGTCATAATGTACAGTGTCCATATGATTCGATTCTCAGCAGAGTACAACTTCATAGTCATGGTAAAGAGTACCGTTACGATTACAGTTGCTGCATCCAATGTCAAGTTTAAAAGAAGCAGGAACTAAACCTTGATTTAAAATTGAAACTGGACTGGTTGGTTTCTTATTGAGAGAATGCACTTGAAGGAATCTCTCAAGTCTCTTTCTTTTTGACTTTGTCCATCCAACCGTTCTCGTTTCTAGTAATAAACAGTGCCCTAGCTGACGATAATTGAAAGAATGCACTTAAAGGAATCTCTTAAGTCACTTTGCTTTTTATTTTAACCATCCATGCGTTCTCGTTTCTAGTAATAAACAGTGCCCTAGCTAACGATAACTGACAGGGAGAGCAGCCATCCAATGATATTTGTCCTTTCAAGTGAGTTAAGAAGTTTATGTTACCATACTGCATTACTGGGTCATCTCTCTACTTTTAACTACAGACGTGGTTTGTTTTTCGAGTCTCTGTCCAGAACAATAGATTTGAAGAGGCTAGCCACGTGTTTTTTTGTGGTTGCTGTTAGTTTTTTATTATCATACTTAGAACCAAAAATGTAATGATAAACTATATCATAATTGCTGCTTTCTCATACTATATTATCAAATTTCTAATAAATATATTAAAATTTGTAACAGGGGTATGTTTTAAAAATGTTAGGATAGCTAAGGAAGTAAATGCACATGTTTACAGTTATTTTTAAGTTGCTATAATTAAGTTAGTAGGGTCTGTCCATTACTGTCACAATCAGTAAAGACACGCAGCCAAATACATAATAAAATCTAGAAAATTCCTGTTCTAAAAATGGAATCAAAGCTAATATTCGAAATATAGGGTTGCGGTTGAGAGCCGGAATACCTCCTGGTAAGTCCCATTTCACATAGTAAACTGAGATGAAAGATAGTCATGTAGGAGCTTAAGGGTCATACAGCTCTTCAGTCACGGAGCTTCAAAACATTGTTTAAAACAGTCTTCATATTTTGGTCCGCTATTATCATAATAAATATCAACAACGTATTTTTGTATCCTCTTTTAATTTCTGTCACACTACAAACCTGCCAGTGACACATCGGCTAACAATTTGTGGAAAAGGATGTAATTTGTACTTTCGATAAGAGAACTATGCATTCCTTTCGTAGGTTCAATTGCAGCATGTGCAGAAATTTCTACCCGCTAGTATCTTACTAGAATTTCAAGAGTGTAAAACATTTGGAAAACGCAAAACTGTTACCTAAATCAGGACTGAATTTTGGTGAAGACTTCAACTCTATTAACCTAGTTGGTTGTCGATTCTCAACTTAAGGAACGTTAGCTCCTTCCTTGTTTATAAAGCTGACATTGATATTCAATTGCCGCCTCTTTTTCCACAACTCTTGAAAACATTTCTTTCTGAGTAAAGCCCCATTTCCATTCAGAGATTTTTTGTCATGCACCCAATTGAGCATACGTTTTTGGGCCAGGATTTCTCAGTGCGCTATCAACAAAAAATAGACTTGCAATTTACTTTTCTGATCGCATGCTTCACTTATTATCTCTAGCCTTTCGGAGTTCATGGAAAACATGCTTAGATAATCAACATGGCGATGAGCATACTCATGACCAAAATCATTTTTTGTAGCTGCGACCTTGATTATTACTTTCACCCATCTTTTTCAAAGAAGATGCACCATTAGCTTTTAATGTATCTTTGAGGTTTTAGTGGTAAGCATGGGATTGGATACATCGCCGTAATTACGACAGAAATATTGAGGGGGCTACATTTTGAAACTGATGAAGTGGGGAAATGTCGCACACTATGATTGGGCGACGAAGAAACTGTTAAAAATCTGCATCACAGAAACGGCCTCTGGCGCACATTCGGATATAAATAAAAAGCTATTTTGATCGCACAGTATTGAGAAAAAAATACTACTGCTACTTTGAACTAGGGCTTATGTAATGCAAGAGAAGGTATTGAATGCTTTAGGCCGTACAAAAATCGAATCAAAATTCTCTGCTGTATCATTCCATTACTTTGAAAATCGAATTCCTATGGGATACTTGGTATCCCTTTGGCTTAGATTTTTAGCTACCTCTCCAATAGGCAACAGTATGTTGTGATTGATGATTATCCATTTCAAGTAAAAATAATTAACTGCCAAGTACCTTAAGGCCTGTCTTTGGTCTAACCTTTTCTCTCATGTATATAAATGACTTGTTTAACTCATCACCTCTGCAATACTTTATCTTTGGCGCCTCCTGAGTATGGGCAAGAAGAGGAATGTCGCTGCTAGAAAATGCAATGTATGGGCGCTTTTTTCAACTAGTGCATTATATGTATCAATAGATTCATGTTCATCGAAGTGTCTTTTCCCTTCTTGTCTGGAAACTCTTAATGAAACGCAGGCTGAAGATGATTTTCAAAAATTATTTTGCGGAAGACAAGGCTGAAGAGCTTATCTGGTTCCCCATGTATAAGGCACAGACTGGAGACCCGAACTTGTTACACAAGTTATACATTGTTACACAAAGTATGGCATTCTCGGTTTAACAAGAAGGGAAACACAAGCCCAACAACGAAAAAAACAAGGGAGGGCAACTTTTAGATTTGACCTCCATGAATGCATTTTTCAGGCATTATTTAAGATGCCTAGGAACTAAAATTTACTGATTTTGTAGTAAAATCATTGTTTTAAGGCGCATGAAAAATCACGTTAAGGGGAACAGCGCCCTCCGTCCAACTATACATTGCGTCGACGTCGCTGACACCGAGACCACGTATGAGTACAGCGAAAGTGACGTAGATTAGCAAAGATTACTCTTGCTAAATTTATCTCTGAGCTCTTGGTTTGAGAGGACAACATGACGTGCTACTGTGTGTAGAATCTATGAAATCAGATTGACCTTTTATAAACTTAACTACTGTAGGATGAGATCACAACCTTACAGGTTATGAACTGATAGACATTTCTTCTTGCACACCTTACGACAGCTTTTTTGTGGCCTTCACATGTAACTGTTGTATAAGATAACAGTGTTAACATTGAATTTTGGGTGCATCATTTGATCATTCAGTGCCTATGAGGCTGTAGGCCTGACGTACTTCCAATAGATTCAGAATTGTATCGTTATAGTAAAGGACGTAGAATTTGTTTACATTTGATTTGCATACTTTAAAAAACTTTAGGGAAGACAGGTTCAAGGTAAGTTTGGAATCATATCGTAAACATCAGCACGTCCAATGTCATATGTTGTCATGAGTCAACTCTACTCCTGCTGTCACACCCTTTAATAACTGCCATTTTATGGCTACATGGTCCGTTTTCTTTCACCAAAAATGTAATTACTCTTTCCTGATTTCTTCACATTTGACATTATCTTACCAACTACAAATTTAATGTCTTTAAGGTCATTTGTTGTCATTGATTAGGATAGCTCATCTCGACCGATAATTTTTCCTCTTCCTTTCCGCTGAGATATTTTGTTCTGTTATTATATTCTGGACTTACCATAGCCTATTAAACCCAGATAACAGTCGAATAAGCACAGCTATTTGCTACCGTAACTTAATTTTTATCTATGGTAAGGAACTGCATTTTTCTAAACCCTCTTTGCAGTCCGTTTGCAAAACCATGATTTATGATTCTCAGAGTATACACATTGTAGGCCTATCAGCTTTTCGGAATTCAAATCCTCTTATTTTCATGTGGAAGAGTACACTTATTCAAATAATTTAACAATCTGAAATTGGTAACATTAACTCTAGGTCACAAATTGTGTTATTTGTAAAGCATATACTTGGATATCTGACGCTTTGTAGTTAGTAGAGACCAGATATTGGGATTTCTTATTTGAACCAGGGCCCTGGTCAGCTAAGAGAGAGAGGCAGAGAGATAAATAGAAATTGTTAGTCTGATGCAAAATATCAGACTGGAAGATTGCAGAGGAGAAACCTATGGGTTTTCCGCTCATGATCGTGTATTCACTGTTCTCTTTTATTAGTTGAAATGTAACAATCAGAGGACAAGATCGCCGGAATATGAAAAATGCACTTCTACCGCATTTGTCAAAGTGTAAAATTACTTACATTTCTATTTGGATCCGGGCATCATTTGAATCCAAAGTTATGATTTTGTACAGTGTTTACTGCCTGTAAAGAATTATGGGATAGTAGTAGACCTTATGTTTCTAAATATGGTAGTGTTATTGTTCTAAGTAAGGAAATTTCGATTCAGGTCACATATTACAGAACTGCGGAATTAAACTCTTATCGATCAGAAAATAACTCGTGGAAGATGTTCATGGGAAATAGTTTTAAGAACCAGCGTAGGATTTATTCTGTAAGAAATTATAGTCGTTTATGTCGAGTCAATAGTATATACAGTCCATACAGAACAAATGGATCTTGAAATTTTGTGATTATCTCAACACTACCTTGATCATTTGGTCTTTTCATGTTTCGCTTCTTTGTGGTATAGTATTCGCATCCTTTCAAGACTAGCAACGAGGGGTTGCATTAAAACTACTATACAGCACGAAAAGAGTACGAGGGAAACCAAAAGAAGGTAATAAGGGGAAAAGGTTGCAAGTTGGGGATTCGGTACCCTTCATTCCATTACAATGTTCACTAAAGCAATTAATTACTATGTTCGTGGGATACATGGAACAGATATGTTGTGAAAACCTCTTTAATAGGATGATGTAAGCTGTCGAGAAAACATTTCCTTATGTTTCGATTGACTTTTTATTATTTATATACATGGAAGACTAAGTGATGTTAATCTATATTTTCTGAATAAATGCTGAATAAAATAATCTTAGGTTTGGTAGCTGTGATAACGTTAATGAAGATTGCACTTGTGATTATTTCTATGGTGCTTTAGGTAATCAACTGTAGAAAAAAGCTGCAGGTACAATAATCTGTTTTGTTAAATACCAGCGGCCTCGTGGACCGACGTGGACATCGGCACGAGGTACAGAGCACCGCAAGAGTTGACAATGTCCAAAGGAGGTAGAGCAGTAAATAGAAGTCACGTAAGGATTTATTTGGGTTTCTATTTATCTTATGAAAGATTTCAAACAAAAATTTAATAATAGCTACATATCATAATCTTGCTAGCTTATCACTTCATCATTTTCATTTTGACGTTTCATGGATTTCCTTAACGCTCAGGTTTAAAAGGACTACTTTATGACAAAAAATTTAAGTTTATTACATGCTATTTTTAATGATCCTACAGGATCCACTCAATCTATCTTGGTTTATCTATCTTGCTGTACACTAGCTCATCCAATTAGCATAATTTTAAATCGGGTACAGGATTTTTAGAAACGGAAAAAATTCTCATGATTGTTTACCTACTATCCTTTGTCTGAGTTTCACCTCCCATGAGAAGAGCAAGAAGGTTTCTTGATGCTAATTCAAAAAGCTAAATTTAAATGTTACATGCACCGGATTGGGCATATGCTTGTTCGGAAATGTTTCCTTGAGGAAGTGAAGTTTAAAATGATTAACTACCAGTATAAGATTTCCAGTATCAATAGTTGTGATAGCCTAAAGAAGCTTCTTCATGTCTGAAAGATACTTCCGGTTTATCGCAAGAGTCAAATGTTTCTTTCATACGCACCACATTGTACTGCAGCGTACTTGGAAAGACAGACCTGAAAAAGTGAATGGAGATTGGTGTGTCATTTTAACATTACTGATTTTCAAGATCAGAGTTTTAGTATTTAGAGGGATGCTAGAGTAAAAAGCCCTGCCAATGATTGAACGATCGATTTTCTTAAAAAAACAAAACTAACAAACTTAGGCCTAAAATGTGAAGTTAGACGATATGTCACATCACAAAATTTACGAGTTTTCTCTTTCAACACAAGAGATACCAAGATAATGATCACAGAGATACAGGAGATGCAGGAAAAAGACTCGTTTTATATATGGTTAGAAAGAGATGACAGTTGGGCAGAGTAACAAGTTAGCCATTAACTGACCAGCCAAAACCGATTTAAAGGAAGCCTCCAAAAGGAGAATTCCCGCCATAGCAAATGTGGTCGAGCAGCAGGGGCAGAGACTGGGTATTATGGTTTCTCCTAACGACTTCGAACTTAATTGGATGCAATAATGGAGTTGTGGGCTAGTAGACACATTTAAACTGTACTTTAAATCTTTTCAAAATTTACGGTTTCTATGTAAAATTTGTTGGTATTTAAAGATGTGCTGGAGCAATGAGATTTACTGATTCTTGAAAGATCTAGCAAGGATTCTTACCTATCTGTTCATATGTGCTTTATCAGACAAGAGCGAGTTGGTAAACAACGGCCTGAAAAGGTACAGTCGACTTTACATTTGTCTACTCCAAACTATCAATTTTCAAGATCAGAGTTTGTGTTATATAAAGTTGGCCAAGAGTAGTAGCTTGCTGATAAGTGGAAGATATATCTGGTCTTTCTTGTCTAATGCATAAGGATAGTGGTGTTCATTCGAAGTACCTGATTGAACACGAGTTCGTTCAGAGATATCTCCCTGAAAGGGGGTAGAAAGGGTTTAGCGTGTAATTGTTAAGCTCTATTTTCAGGTTCAGATTTGTGTCGAGATGTCGAGATATGTTTGAGCAATGTGGCTGTAGGAATGACACCGAAGACCAGAGATGTCTCTTCTTAAGAGTTGGATAGAAGAGGAGCATGCTCGTAGACAAGGGCATGAAAATGTGAAGTTCAGCTTGATGTGTCATCTCGAAATTACAAATTTAAGATCATTCTTTTTTGTATTTCTAGCCATACTTGCGTTTCAAAGCACCTACTAATGTTTCTCATAATGATATTGATTTCATTTAGTTCTCACTGCTTAAGAAAAGAGAGAGAGAGAATAGTGAAATATAGGCCTTGTAGAGAGGGAGTTTGAGTTCTATGTGTGTCATCTCAAAATAGGTAATTTTCTTTCAAATATGGCTCTTTTAAGGGGTTATTAGTTTTGTTATTCTCGAGCTTGCAAAAACTTTGAAGTTGGAATCCTTAATGGTAAAATGATTTCGTTATGCTAGGAATTTCATGCTTGTTTTCTCTTAGAATAGTTCATATTATAGTTTGCACATTGAACTTGTTTATTTTAGAACAAAGTTCGGCAACAGTTTATCTAACTTCTCAAAGATTGTTCAAGATAAACAAGGCCACAGGTCTAGCTGAGAAAGTTTTTCATTCTGTAGGTGTCGATTACCACATGAACATGTGCAGAAATAGAGGCATTGATTAAGCAGCCTTGATCTTTTTCTATCCCTCAAAACGCCCAATCTACAAGACCAATTTGCATTCGCTCCTAGAGTCCTTTGCTTCAAGGTACCCTAGGACAAGCTGAGAATGCTTAAGGCTTTTTTTGCATACTCTTCGTTTACGACATTAGCGAATTCGTAAATAAAGGCTTTGAAGAAGTTTGGAGAAGCTTTATCTCTTGAAGATCATCTCAAAACGCTCAGTTGTTAACTTATTGACATTAATTCATGTTGTTTGCGTTCAATAGCAAGTAGTTTTTGGGTCAGTTGAGATGAAACTGAAAAAGGATAGACAATCTTGACTTCAATGAACTTCCCTTGTCGAGCATGCGTGTAAACATTTAGAACAAACAGTAATACAATACCTTCCCTCAGAAAGATAGATGACATATATTTGTGTTATAAGTACAGACAATAGCAATATCTGAAATCAGTTCTCCGCCATATTCTTTAATGCTTTAAGTAAAGGCTTCATTTTTCTGACTGGCCTGGATTTTATGTTAAGTGATGGTGGTGAAGAGGATTGAGGTAGGGGTGTGGTTTCATGTAAAGCATTAGATGGAGATTATATGTGCTCTCGATTCCTTCGGATCTCCTGGGATGGTGTCTCCACAACATATCATCTGGGTGTGCCTACTCTCCTTGCCACGATACCCGGCTCTGTATGAGCAGTAACGGGTGTTCCTCGGTCTAACTCTATCGCAATCAAATGACCGCCTCGTTCTACACTCCTCTTCTTTTTTTTCAAATGTGAAGTGTTGGTAACCTAGGTGACAGTTAAGTTTAAAGTCGATAATGGGAAAATTTGTTCTTAATTGGCGACCCTTCAGTAGCTGAGCTGGCGAGTAACCGCACGAGAATGGAGTTGGTCTGTACGCTAGAAATGTTCGCTCTTGGCCCTTCCCAATTCTGATGATTGCCTTTGCCGTGTGCACGGCTCTTTGCTTCCCGACATGATTTCGGAAATTTAGGAATGCTGGTTCTTTTCTCAAACCTCCATTCCCAGGCAAACTACGAGTACTCTGCACTATTAAATGGCGGACCAATATCTGACCTGACTATTTCTGGAGTTCCATGCTTGGCGAACAAACGTTTCAGCTCTCTGATTACCTCAGACGATTTCTTATTTTTCTTCATAGCAGCAACTTCAATGTGTCTAGAGTGATAATCTACCTCAATAAAATAACCATGAGTACTGGACTGACAAAAATTTATGCCAAAATTTGTCATGGTCTACTTAGAATAGGAGGTTCTGGTCTATTTGTTCGATACTTAACACAGACTTTACATGATCGATTCTACCATTTTATGTAGCTGTGTACTACGGTTTGGTCACCAAACCGATTGTTTGGCTATTCTCTACATTTTGAGATCCTTTGCTGTCCTTCATGTATCCTATTGGAGATATTTAGCCCCAGACATGATTTCATAAAGATGTTCTTTAAAACTGACAACTCTTCTCTAAAATCACAACAAAAGTTTATTGCATTTAATAACAATAATTTTTTTTTTAAACTTCAATACCATTTATTTGCTTATTCTCATTTAACATTCTCACTGTTGTCGCCCGGCAAGCTCATT
>JAAAKL020004610.1:2505-20665 GCA_010016065.2 Carybdea cf. marsupialis auct. non (Linnaeus, 1758) | reverse complement strand
CTCTCAATCGATTTTTAAATTTAAAGACAATCTACTTAAATGCCATACTCAGTATCCTTTACTTCTCTCAATCGATTTTTAAATTTAAAGACAATCTACTTAAATGCCATACTCAGTATCCTTTACTTCTCTCAATCGATTATTAAATTTAAAGAGTAAACGTTTGTTAATTTTGCAATAGAGACTCCGGGTGTGAATCTTAATCTACTTATAAATATAATTACCCAGGCTAAAATTTTTTTGGTTAATTTTGTTGAGTTAAGTATTGTAATTCAAAGAGGCTTACCATGGTCCCGTAATGATATCTTAAAAATTCAAACTGCTCAACTTTTTGAAAAGCGGTAAAACTATTGGTTTTGGGATATTAAAACTGTTATGATATAGTCTTGACATTTGTTATCTGCTATGAAACATTTATCGAGAAGGACCCACACTGGTCCTGCATATTGTCTGAACCCCAACTTGGCTTTCCGGCCCTCGACATTCTTGCGTACAGCGCTGGTTATATCTTAGTTTGATTTAGCACATTACGATGGCGTTAGCGATTTTTTGAGTACGCAATTACGTATGACCAAATTTCAGAGGGCTTGTTCGATTAATGTTAAACATAAAGTTCTACAAATACCAATTAAGAGGTTTTTTCCACAGCACATCATTCATTTTTAATTATTCCATTACTGCAAATTGTTAATTATATAAAACTGCAAAGAATGTCGAAAGAAATTATCTAATCACAAACTGGTTGCTAGCCTATTTTTTTTCTCTCTGAAGCCACATTTATCACCAGTAGCAGATTTCTGGAGTTTGCTGATATGTTTTGATGTAAAAATTCTCTCAAACGTTTATATAGCCTTAATAAAAACATTTCCATAAGCGTTTTAAATCGTATTAACTTCTGGATTTTACCACAAATTTTAATTCTCCCCCAGAATGAGATCAAACATCTTTTCGGATCTCATTTGCAAAGATCGTTGACCGTTTTGAATGGTTCTCTCTACTGAAAGCTGTAGGCCTGCATCTACAGCCTGCTTAATGTACCGTAGAATTATTCATCGACATAACCGCTAAGTATTCATGGGTAACTGTGCTGTGCCTTCTAGGATCTGTTGTAATCATTGCAAGAAGGCGAACCTGACGGGAGTTCACTGTTTTCAAGATTGTCATTTGACGCAAAAGGGTACGAAGTCAGAAATCAACACATCTCTTGGTGCAAGCAACGTCCAACAATACAGTACCCATATTTCAAGTGAAAACTGGCAAGTATTACTAATCCAGCTTCTACGTATAGCATTATTGTCATTTAATAATCGTATCGTGTCTGATAACGAGACGTTTGTGATAAACACCTTTTCTTTCACTATGAATTTGTCTTCCATCATAGATACGTAGGTTAGTAGATCGCTAGTGTGAGATATCCGTGATGGTGCTTCCATTGAAATACCTGCCATACTGCACAGAGGCGTACTTTATGAATCTAGAAACGTGCATGACTTGTTTCTATGACATCAACGACGTTGAAGACAGTCAAGGTTTTGCTTTCCTTTCAGAATTTCTCGAAAAGACTGAAGTACTGGTTCGTACTGGACTGTTGTTTTGAAACACTAGATCCAAAGAACATATTGAAAGCTTATAGAGAAGGTATGAGTCTATCACATTATGATAGTTTACTTAAAACGACTAAAAAACGGATTTTTGAAACATTTAGTATGCTTATAGTTAGTACATTAGTATGTAAGGCTGAAGTACTAAAGGCTCTCAAATCTGACCAAACATTAATCGTTTTGATATTATTGCCTGTAAACTTTTAAGCCACAGGTTAACCATCAGTTGAATTATGCAATATTTCTGCTAATATTTCTATAGGCAAATGATTTGTAATATCGTTATATTTTTTAAAGGATTCTAGAGAGTTATCTTACGTGCATAGAGGTAACGATACTGATTTTGTTTCTTGACTATTTGATGCGAATCATAAGCATCTTATCGTGCCATTACATGTCAAAATTTGTGATCGAGAAAGTAGATTTTTTACCTTTTGATTTAATATTTAATCACTTACTAACAAAACATTACACATCCCACGTACATTTTTGGAAAATTTTATTTTAATTTGACTCCTCTTTCTTACATTAAGTTCGTTGACAAGTTTGTAAAAATACTGACGCGTTTAAGCTATGTTTATGCGCTGTCTTAAATCACTTTTCTCAACACTGCGAGAGCCTAACCTGCGTTTTTTTTTATCAATTTAAGCAATACAAAATAGAAAGGAATGTACAGACAACTGCTACTCGCCAGAGATGGTAATTACTTGGATTTTAAGCTAGTTTTGACGTCTAGAATAAACAGAAAGACCCATTTTTGTACACACCGGAGAGACTTCTGTTGACCTGTAAGTTGCATCATCATTAAAGATTCTGACATTGACGATGATAAAATGGTATAGTGTGCTAATATTGTAAAAAGGATCAGTTTCAGACGGTTCTTCTACTTTCTTTGTGACTTTAACATTCGGTTTTTCACGTGTCTTTAATTGCTAATAGCAGCACGGTGACGTATTCCCGCTTGCTCGTATGAACCATTATCTTTAGTTACCTCAAGCGATAACTTCTATAATTTTATGTTTGTAGTAAGTACACTTTCTTGCATTTTAAATTCAAAGAAGCACAAATACTAGTTTTCTCTAATTTTGAAGCAAGGCAGAGCTTGTATTTCATTTCTAAATATTTAACAGTTCAAACAGGAAAAGTAGCACGTTATTTATCAACCTATTTCTCGAACGCATTTTTAAGTCATATGAAAGTTAAAGCTGCATGCAATAGCCTTAGTTAGGATTGCTCTCTCCAAAAGTTGACTGATACTTAAGCCATCAAAGCAGTTGCCTATGAGTAAGGATTGATTTGGTAATGTTACAGCTATATAAGAAACGGGTATAGTTTTTCAAAGGTGTAATTAACGAAATCTGGGAAATTACAGAACCGGTTTTTACCACCTTTTTGACAAGGTTTTGAGTCTGCTTTCGTGAAATTTATCCGATGTCATGAATTACAAATGTGAAGATACTCAAATCTTTCTTCGTTCAGAAATCCGGAGATTAGTATCAGTTTTAAAACTCTGTTCTGGTGCAGAGAAATTAATTTTCACTAGCACCGAGAGTATGTCACCTAAGTAACTAGTTCCGCCATCGATGTATGCACATTCATTGATCAGTATAAATAGTATTTTAGATTTTCTACAATTTATTCTGCTTAAAGATTTATAACCGTATAAGGCTTGTAACCACAAATAGTTTTATGAGAAGTTTCTTCAGCTAATTTCTACATTATCAGTACTTCAAGAATCGATAATTAAACTTAATTTGACTACCAATTTTTAAAATCTATCGCAGATGATCTAAAATTCTGGATGATCAAATTCTTGTTCGCGAAACGAAAATATAAAGCATTATGGATACCACGAATGAGTAAACATGAATAAGCTCAATTACTCGAACAACATGCCTCTTCGAGTTTACTTGAAGCCTTCATTTGGTTTTTCTTGGCTTTTTTCAATAGTCATATGATAATACGGTATTTTCTTGCGTATAAGCAGCGCCTTTTGCAATGCTTTTAAAGTTTTGTCTACCGATGCAGCTTATAAGCAGGTGCTGTTTATCTGCTAACCATAAAAATTATTTGATCAGTTAAGGAATGAACTATGTTTTGAAGAAGTTGCCTACAAGCATATCTCAAATTAGTTACCGTCCAGAATCACTAACTTTTTCCTCTTCTGCGTCCAAGCTTATTCTCATTCTACATACCTGTTGTTAACCATTTCTTCATCCATTCCCTTCTCTCGATTTACAACGTCATTCCATCTTGTTCATCTATAACTTTTTCCTTCTCTTACCTTGCAACTCCGTTAAACGTTTATTGTCTTTTTTTAAAAAAGCGGCTTATCTGGCGATTTAATTTTATCAAGATTGTATTGTCAAATTTCGGAATGAGCAACGTGCGATTTTTACACAGGAAATTTCGTTAATATTATCTGCAATTTATTCGGGTTGCAAATGTGGCAAGGTGATGGTTGAGATAAACATTAATTAAATACTTTCGAAAACTTCGAATGTGATATGCGACACCGCTTCTGACTGCCGATTATGATTTAATGTCCAGATAATTGAAACCCAGACATTTTGGGCACGCATGGTCGACGACGACCTGTGTTATATTAGGTTTAATAAAACATGCTGTCGTGCATGACCGTTCACTGCGGTAATAGGACAGTTTATCGCTAAATATCTGCTAAATGTACGAGACCTCATTTTTAGTTAGATACAATAAACGAAGTTTCGGTTAGCTGGCTTTTTGAAAACCACCCGAAGGTACGTTGACAAGTAAAAATCATTGCAGTGGCAAAGAAAAGAAAAATTAAGGCGCAGTTGATTTTAAAGATAACAAAGGCGTGCGACGAGGCTGTAGATTTGGTAATCGTTTATGAAGAACATGGAGTCCATTAAAGCTACTCCATAATCGATCAGCACTTGCTTAGAATGTCTTCATGTACCGAAAATTGCCGAAAGGGTTCATTTAGGATAATAGGAAAAGCGCAGTTTTCTTCTCACTTGCTTCGTGAAGCAAGTTTCATCAAAGCATCAAGGACCTGCCTTTTTCTTTTCAATAAGATTAATGAAAGCAAGCGGGTCGCCTATGCATGATATTTGCTACAACAAAAAAAATTGTCTCCCATCTTATAAATTATTTACTAAAAGTCCATTTCAGACGATTTACTGTGACCAGTGTTGCGCGGAAATACTTTAGAAGAAAAGGAAAGAAAAAAATTATCTGTTCCTGAACTTATCACATGAATTTTGTGTTACAAAACGTGAAGGACGATGTTTGTGATTTAAGTAAGAGTTTATTTAACATATTTTATCAAATTGGTTGTACTAAAATGTTTTAAA
This sequence comes from Carybdea cf. marsupialis auct. non (Linnaeus, 1758), assembly GCA_010016065.2. Classification (NCBI taxonomy): domain Eukaryota; kingdom Metazoa; phylum Cnidaria; class Cubozoa; order Carybdeida; family Carybdeidae; genus Carybdea; species Carybdea cf. marsupialis auct. non (Linnaeus, 1758). Next base: position 15,726 of record JAAAKL020004610.1, on the reverse strand, counting down.
GTTTTTGCACAGTTTTTTAAAGGTTTTGACGAAACAGTACGCTAGTCAATCGTTACATTCTGCACTTTAGCCGTCCTGTTTCGATTCGAGGCGCAGGTGCCAAAGTTCTCCAGGCCCTCAACTTTTACGGGGTCTGGAAATGAGTAGCAGCTCAGTGAACTGATGTGACAAGGGGTAGCAAATGCGCTGACCTCAACAGCAAATGTTATAGGAGCTGGCGAAATAGGAACATTGTAGCTGCTTTGTGGGCGCCATTGACCATCGTCTTCCACATCCGCCGCTTCCTCTATTTTCCTCTTGCTAATGTAACTTCAAGTCGCCGAAATTGTGATCGTTGACGTGATAGATACGAGATCAAATTTATGATCACGTGTGGTCAACACATGTTCACGTTAAGTTCAGGGCTTAGGATAGATTTCCTAATGTATTACGAAGCGCTTAGTAATTATTCGACGCTGTAAAGTTTTGCATTTATACAGATATGATAATCCAAAACAACTGAAAACACGATGTTATTGTTGTGAACAGAAAATACTCACCAGATCGATATATCGACCCTTGATGTTTTGGAAACACTTGCTTCATAATGGACTAACGATTTGTTTCAACTCATCTGTGTAGAATATTTCACAATTTTAAAGCCGACTGTTCACGTTTGACAACTAAGAGAGAACATTTAAAGCCAGAACAAACGAGAACTCTGTATCGCTTTATTAATTGACGGTTTTATACGTTCTAATAGAATTAATTACGGTACGTTTAGTGTTGATGTATTCACAGCGAAAGCACAATTTACTAGCATTTCAGTCGTTAATGCTAGCTTACCGAAAAATGTAAATCCTTTATTCACTGAATGTCTATATCATGACCCATCATCATGCATCAAGATATGGACACTTGCAGTGGCGTATCATAAGAGAGGCCAGTGGGACATGGCACATGGCACACGCGCTCTCGGCAACTTTTTTCAAGTATTGATTAGCTCCTAAAGGGAAATTTCCGCATTCAGTAACTAAGATTATTTGCGATTTAAAGTGGTTTAAATTCACTAGGGACACGCCTCGCCTTGTAATCTAAATGAGTAGTAAAATGACCAGCATCATCCTGGATCATCATACACCCCCCGAAGCCCCCCACCCCGTCAACCTGAAAATGTTTATAGATACGCCACTGGGCGTCTGTAAATTTTATGTTAATTTCAGGAGAATCAAGATTTAAGAAAACACAAAAAGCTTTGACCTTCTAGTTATTAGCCAGAGTTTAATGCGACTTTACACTAGGATCAAACTGAAGTGGTCCCTGATAACTCCTTGCTGCATCGACAACTGTAGACGTCAAGGTGATCACAGACTCTTTGATGACGTATGGAAAGAGTCAATGTTTCCGGCTCTTTAACATTCTGATGTCATAAATTAAGCAGTTTTAAGCTTAAAATAAAGGGGAGGCTATTGTTACCACAAATGATGGAAGTCTGTCATACAAATACCCTCAACAGTGGCATGCAGTACCTCAACCTGATAAGGGCACTCGTGCAAGGTCGGTCTATCAGCATGTTTATGCTAAACATTTCTGCCCTTTGGGTTTATTTTGCTAATTAGCAGTAACCTCATAAAATGGAGTTGTAGTTATTTTTGCTAGATATGCCATGCCTTTGTAGTAACTTCCCATAATAGGGACTGTATTCATTAGGTTTAGTGCAGCAATCTTACAACAGACTGAACGTTGAATATATCACAAGGTTTTAACAAGTTATGTAATTTTGCAAATGAGCGTTGGCTAGAAGTACGATCTATGTAGATTTTCTAGCATCACACCATGAGCCTAATCCTTCCTATCTTGTTATTGATCATTTAAACCTCACTCGAGCAAAAAGAGTTCATGTATCAGTTGATGATAGATATTTTGACTTAGAGGAACCACACAGGCGTAATGTATCATGCAGATGTTTAAAGAGAATCAGTTTCTAGCTCATAGCTATGACAGAAGGGGTCATATGTTACTAGGAATGTTTTAGTAGCATTTGAAAGTCACATTTGTTTTAAATGTAAAATTGCCTAATAACGTTTAGAAGTTTCGCTGTGGGTAAGGTTTTAGCGATGTCTATGATTTATCAAAAAATGCCATAACAAACGGATATTAACTACTGATATTTTGATATCTACTACGGGCAAACATAGAGAACATCATATAAACTCAGTTAAATAATTCACTTCCTAGCCCTTCGTTGTGTAACGAAACAGACCGCTTTCTAAAACATCAGTGGTAAATATTCATCCACATTTGGGAAAATATTGAGACTCTTTTTGGCAAATCTGCGGGAACGCATTATGCTCCTTGTCTCCGCTGTTAAAATTTGCTCAGAATCATTCGGCTTCTAATTGTTATCGACAATGGTTTGTTGATAGTACTAGTAATGGAAAGGTACTGTATATGGAGAACATCTTTTTATTGTATTGAAGTCATTCATATTTGATAGCTATTAAAGACGTCTATGAACCAAATGCTTAGCTGGAAATTAGCGAATAGCATTTAATATTCATACTCACAACTTCCGAGGATATGAACAACTTTTTGTTCCGTTTTCATTTCTAATCCTCGTCAGACTTTTGTTCATCTGATGCAATTTTTTTTATATCTATCCTCCTTTCGCTAAATGCACTGTTTATTTAATATTTATACAAAGTGAAAATCTGTTTATATATAGATACATGGACCATGAAAATAGTATGAAATAGAGAAACTGTTTTTATACTTGCAAGTGGTTCCCGCTATTTCCTGCTTATTCGTGTGATTTAATATCTAGAGTAAGCAATAATTAACCAAGTAAGTTACCGGCAAACTTATCATATGAAATCTCAAACTAGCACGTGTATAATACGACACAATCTGTCAGAATGTCTGTTATTTTGAAAGCACTCAAATTCAGGGTTTTTCAATTATCACCGAGGCCTCGTGACGTGTTTACCTGCAACTAAAGGGGGTACCAGCTTCACTCGGGTGCAAATATCACAAAATATACCCAAAAACGCAAGTGGCTGTATTGATAACACAGTTTTAAGTGCCATATTAGCAGAATAGCAGAAATAAACTTGGCAGAAATTGGTATTAACAAATTAGAACCAACTTTGCTTCGAGGTTTATGCGGTAAGAATGTTTGGAGGTATTTTTAAATTTTCTGCTGTCATTAGAGCCACTCACTGATATGCTAAGGAATCTTTGATTGTTTGTATAACATTTTTGAAATATGAAGCAAGCACGAAACTAGACAAAATTTGGAGGGGAGGAGGCATGATTCAGCGGCTAGATTTATCTGTGACTTGGGTAAGTTTTTAGTTGTTGTTAGCCTCAATAGTTATAAATATTTATGTATATATAAGACAAGGTTTAAGATATGTATGTATGTATGGAAAGGATCATTGTAGCGTTCCTCGTCCACCTGTGATTAAACGATATGCTGATATGACTATGGGAAAAGAGTTTTTAGACTTCTATCAACCAGAATTTCCATTATAGACTTTAAACTTATGTAATAAGTGTCGTATTTCGTTGAGATTTTGCTGTTAGAAAACAAAGCAATTAGCACAAATATGGGGCAAAGTTATTCCATTAGGGACAGTGCCCCCTTTCTCATTTGGCTTCGTGCCAGTAGTAAGGAATGACAAAAAAACCCACTGTAGGTGAGTATTACCAGAGAAGTGGCCGCTTGACAGAGAACAATATGACAGCAGTTTATGCTAAAATTTTTTAACCCCAAGCCGAAACTTCGTTTAAATGCTATACAGGAAAGCATCGTTTTAAAGTATATGCCGTTTTTTCAGACTACGGTAGCTTGGAAACTTTGGTCCCGTTTTATCCGTTGTTTTGAAGTATAACCGAAAAGTCGTCTCAAGTGGCCCTACCTCGTTTAAGTTTAAAGAGTAAAGCAGAGAATATCATATAAACATATCATAAGACATGTTCTAGAGTATAATTGTCGTTTTTGATCCCCCAAACTATCTATAGAAACTCAGATATTATTGATATTTGGCAAGTTTTTTAAATACCAAAATCGCCAATATGCCAATTTATTGCCCAATCCCACACTTTTTGTGCCCATAACCTGTTAAAAGTCTTTTGCACTAACGATACTTGTCTTTGGTGACACATTTACAATGTTCTTGTTTTCTAGGATACTACGCATAAATTATCATAATACTCAATAATAATGTGCGATTTTTCGAAAAAGTTTGCAATAAGACAAGAGTGATAATGTTAACGACTTCAGAAAGGAAAGTTTTCGACGGGGGAGATCCCTTTCTGTTGCATATATTAAACACCATTTATCAAAAAGTTTGACTATATGTCATATAATAAAAATATATGTGTGATGGTGCACAATTCTCCCTAATTCTGAAATTAAATGGCCTTGGATACAATCTTTGCTTCAGGTTGCATTAGAATCCAAGATCTTGCAGCTTGGTCTGAATTTCATTTAAATGAGACAACCTATCAATAGCAGTGATGCTGATTGTGCCTTATGTCGCTACACAATTATTTTTCCAATTCGCGACTGGATAGAACTTCCTATTGGTCCCAACAGCGAAAACGTGTAGTCACAAACACTAGTCCCAATAAAATATTATACCGCGAGAAGGTCTGCGATGTTAGGTAGCATTGTTCGTAAGCTTTGTTTGATGGGGACTGAAATGGCATCAAACGAATGATCTCCATTTGAGGCGGAAGATCCATCCAGTGTTTTTAGAGATCAATGTGTGCAGGTGTATTTGTAACTGTTCTCTTTCCAGTTCCTTTTCCTTTCCTTTTTCCGTTCCTTTTCCAGTTCCATTTTCCGTTCCTTTTTCTGTTCCTTTTTCTGTTCCTTCTTCTGTTCCTTTTCCAGTTCCATTTTCCGTTCCTTTTTCTGTTCCATTTTCCTTTCCTTTTTCTGTTCCTTTTTCTGTTCCTTTTTCTGTTCCTATCTCCGCTCCTTTTCTGTTTCCTTTCCAGTTCCTTTTCCAGTTCCATTTTCTGTTCCTTTTCCAGTTCCATTTTCCGTTCCTTTTTCTGTTACTTTTTCTGTTCCTATCTCCGCTCTTTTTCTGTTTCCTTTCCAGTTCCATTTTCCGTTCCTTTTTCAGTTCCTTTTTCTATTCATATCTCCGCTCCTTTTCTGTTCCTTTTACGATGGTGTAAGATATGAGTTAACTGTATTTAAGAACAATTGCTTGCGGCAATTGGAATATTGTCATCATTTGTCGGCTCCCAGTCTGCCCTCCTTCCGCTGTTAAGAGTAATGTGACTAGTACATGCTGGCCGAACGTCTAAGACTAGATTTAGTTGCAGCTGCTCGAATGCTGAGCAGGTGAGGACTGAAGTTGTGCAACAGTTCAGTGACATGTCGTGCATGCCGTTTTTTCACCCAGCAATCTCGGTTTGTTCTTTGAAATGGCATTTAACAACGTAGTTGTAGAACAGAAGACCGAAGGCCAAAGAAAGTTTAAAAAGTTCGGAAACACTGTCTATCGTTTACTTGGGCAAGGAATTACGTTGTAGCCCCTGTCGGCAAGGAAACAAAGAAATGAAGGTAATTTATTACTTTGGGTAAGGCGGATTGAGAGCAAATGAAAGGAAGTCCACAGTAAAGTAAACTTTACTTGTGAAAGCGCTATCACCCAAAACACGCTGCTGATCTTTTTTACATGATTTGGCGTGGGTGTGTCGCAACCATAGTTGAACCGTCCACTAAAAGCAAAATTGCAGATAAAACAATAGAAGTTTATAAAATCTGCTACGGTAATTGGGAACTGGAGGTGATAAAATATAGTGAAAGTATATAACTTTGGGTAACAATTTCCTACGATCTTTGAGTTAAATATTCTGTTACCGCGACCTTTGCTTCATCTTTACCAGTTTATTATTCATCTGGTAAGCTTTGTTACATGTCATCTGGCAAAGTCGAAACTTTAGAGTAGAGAACTGGTAATTGACTTAAATTAAATAGGCCAGACGTGTTCTTCACGTTTTGAGAATAAAATGTGGCTATTAAGACGTTCCGGAAAATGAGTTTCATGAGACCGAACTGCCAAAGTACGAAGTATCTTCGTTTGCCATATTAAGTTAGTAGCCAGCTGCATGAATCACGTTACAAAGTAGCCGCGTGTGTCAGGCCGGATTGATAGCTTCCCCCTAACAGCCTGGATGTAAGCCACTGTAGCTCAAAATCAATGTACCAATTAAGCAAAAGATCAATAGTCACGTGGCATAAATCGAACAATCGTTGTCAGGACCTCGTCGCATTAGTGACGTCAACCACCAGACGCTGGATGTTGGTTTGACCATGAGTATAGGCGTATTGCCTCTAAAGTGCCTATTTTGAAGCTTGGTCTTGAGTAGCATTGTTGTCGCTGAACTATTGCAGCAAGCTATAAGTATGTAGATAGGTAGCCTGCAGCCTTAGAGCCTCGGGTGACAACAGGTTAAGCTGATGGAAGGAATAGCCATTCAAACTATTAAGTTTGTTAAATTGCTGTTAGTTTTAGTACTACGTCTGTCTACCGTTAATTGCCTTGGGAAAACGTAAATGTATTTATGTTTACTTATAGTATTTATATGCGCGGTCTTCCAACTCTTAAAGGGGCCTGGAACTTATTAATAACTGTTTCTGGCCCTATGACATCAAGTAGATCGCTTTAGTTTTCTCAGTGACGTATTGATGAGTAGCCTATTCCAAGGGAAGAAAATTTTAACTCAAGCGATTTGAGTATGCAGAATACTCATAGAAAGGGAAAGCAGATGTTGCGTGAATATAATTGCTTTGAGCAAATACCATGCCAAGAAAGAATTACTATCGTCACATTTTAAAATCCAGATAGCAAATTGACATCTTACGACGCAGGCTAGTTTTGTTGTAACCAGAAGCTTTGGTGAACTTCATTAAATAATTTCATTTAATGTTTGATTGCTTAATGCCTATTTTAGAATGGAAATGCTATTTTGAGAATTGAGGGCTGTTGAAGTATTGTCTCGTGTGGGAGGTGACGTAATCGTTGACAACTGTTGTAAATGGGACGTCTGGTCTAAAGCTAAAGGAATCTCGTTATATTTTCCCATCATGCTGTAAAAAGAATGTTTCCCGAATCTTGTTAACGCCAAAACTAGGAAGTTAGACAGCAAACGTTTTTGTACTGAAAAGCTTTCTTCGTCTGACTCTTGTAGAAAACCTAGCTTTGTTTTTACAAGCTGTTTAAACTCCGGACTGCCCAATTTGTGATGTGTTTGGGTCAGTCAGTGTCCATTACAACTAAGCAAAAAATAGAAATGGTCCTTAGAAGAATTTGTTCTGTCTACATACCAAGGGCTTTCTTGAGTTTACGTATATCTGGACTGATGCTAGATAGGACAGCCAAAAACAGACCTAGCCACCTTCTATCATGACGGAATGGTGCAATCGGTATGGTTTGCCTTTCTAAAGACAATTACCCGGATCATGTCTGTGGGATAGACGTTATGAAAGCAAGATAGCAACATGAAAGGTATGGGGGTATGGTCTCTGGTACCTCGACTGTACCCAGATGATCGATATGAGTAAATATTTAGAACACGCAGACAGGACCTGGTATCGATAGGATTTGAAAAGACTGTGAAGAGTGTAATTAATAGAAGTTTGGCAAAATAGAAAACGCATGCAGAAGGGTGGGTTTTGCATTAGTCATTTATAGGACCTTGCCCTGGCCTGAGTTAGTTTTTAAAGAACAGCAAGTAGCTAGTGACAACCAACTGCCTACCGCATTGATAGTGATGAAAAGAGTGCAAAAAGCAAAAGTAGAATGTACCTATTTTAGGCCGTTTCTGGAATCTGATATATGACATACAGAACTAAAAGAACAACAGAAGATTATTTGCAAGTACGACATCTCACGGAGCTTATAAATCATGTTCTATCTGGGCACAGCATGACTCATTTATACATGCACATCGATATAAGCTGAGGTATGGACAAGGTCGAACATTCCAAGGTCATGTGCCCGTACTTTCACACTTTCTCAAATGAGGCTGTAAGCTCAGGTCACATGGTAGCAGGATCAGTAAATAATGTCTTAGTATCATAACAGCAGCATTGTTAGACTGCATTGAATAAAGAACTGCCACCGGCCATCTAGCACAGAAAATGCAACCACGGGAGCGATGACTTGCAGCTGCGAAAATGTGTATAAGGTACGTAAATTGAGAATGTAATAGCTGTCGTTTATGGTGTTTGTTAATCATCACATGTCTAGCACAAATAAGTACAACTGGATTGAACTGTTTTCATACTTGACTGAAGCCTTGCAGAACATATATAATGGATGGTTTTATCGTATGATATCAAATAACAACTATGTAACGAAGCAGTAGGGGAAGGAGGATGGCGGAGTATGTAGAGCTTAAATTTCAAAGATCGTATTTCATGTTAGCGCGTAAATTGAAGAATTTGTAGAATTCGAAGAACGTCATTCTTTTCAAAAGGGGATTTGCTACGCTTAAACCGCTGACGTACACTAGTCGTCTCTTGTTGTCTGGAAGACTTTAGTGACGTCATTTTGTTGTAACAAGCAAAAAAAATGAGTGAAACGACTTATCACAATTCGTGGAGTGTAGCCAAAAGCATGGTGGGATGCAAGTGTGAGCCAGTGACGTCACATTCTCCTCAGTGAAAGCTCGCATGTCAAAAAGCATTTCCAGCATTGGCACTTCTGTAGGTGTGGGTGAAACGTTTGGTATCGAGTTCCTTACCCACTTATATGGGCGCTGTCCAGGAGTATTATGTTCAGTCAAAACGTCATGACCTCAAAACCTGAGTTTTATTTGTACAACCGTCAAACAGTTTTGAAGTGAGCATGCACTATGAAAGCGTGACCTGGATTAACAATTAACCGAAGTCTGCTAAGTCTTTATTCGCAACTGATTCTACTGGAAGGGGGCTTTTGAAGACCCCTCTGCGTAACTCCGAAATGGTACGTCCCACGATACATATAATTCGTTTTTGGCTTTTGTGTATACAAGGTCATCAGTCTTTGCTAAAACAGACGTTATTTTTGCTCAATTTCGTGTTATTTTTGCTAAATTTCGTGTCATTATCGCTAAATTTCGTGTTATTTTCGCTACATTTTGTGTCATTTTCAAATTTGTCTTCAACTTCAGCACCTCTTTCACATTTAGCCTTCGTTAAATAATTTGCATAATAAATAAACGTAGAAGATTATTATTTGGTTCTAAATTCCAAAAATCTTTGCTTAAATAGGCAATTCCACTCTAAAATTAGCCGTTTGCAGTTCCGATTTTGGTCAGTTTTCGACCGCACTTTAATAATGCACATTTTATAGAGATGTGCCAAAAATATGTTACTATTTTATGACAAACAAAATAAAGTAAGAGTCAGAAACATTTAAGCTTCTAACGCCTACAGGCGGCTAACAAATCAATATTGATTATTGATTCCACTACACAACGGTTGCAGTTATAAAATTTACAGAGTGCAACGAAACGCGTTTCTGGTACACATATGATTCCGCTATTTAAGGTTATCTGCAAAACTTGATTGCACAATAGAGTGATAGGATGATAGAAGATGGAATCAGTCTTAAATAATGAACCTCGTTGGGCATCCTGTACTTATAGATAAAGACAAACTATAACCATAATATTTACAGATTTTGGGCAGTTGATCTCTCTTGGATAAAGACGCAGATGCAGTGGATCGAGGTACGAAAATGCTGCGTTCTAATTGGTTCGCGATAGGCTTCCTCTTTTCTTTCAAATAATACAGCCTCTTTTTTCTTCTACAGTAATCAATAAAGCAAGGTCCTTACTAGTTTCCATACCCCATCCTTGACCCCTATGTTATTCATGTTTCTTACTTTAATGGACTTTATTGAATAATAGAATTATTTCCTCTAACCTCTAAAAAAGAGTGGGTCGAGCTTCCCATTGTTTCCAACACCAAAAAAGCGTGGCCACAAATACTAGCCCCAAAAAGTTGAATTTGCGCGGGAAGGTCCACAGTGTTACGTAATATTGTTCATAAGCTTGTTTTATAGGGACTAAAATGGCGTTTAACGACTGACCTCACTTTCAGACGGAAGATGCTCGATCCAGTGTTTTTTAGAGATCAGTGGAAATGCTGCATCCACGTCAGCTGGCAGCAACAACCTTTGCTATCATGATCCGTTGTTCTAGTCGGTGATCAAGAACGGTCTCTAACAAATGACAACGGCATGTCCTCAGTAACTTTGTACAGAACTATAACCCATGTGGTTTGCCTAATAAAAGCATTGCACGAATAGTGTATCAGTGGATAAGCGCATAGGAGTACAAAACCGTTTGAGTTTAGAGGCGCAGATCGTTTTCTTTCCGAATTTTAAATCTGTAATATAGGAGCAGACTTGAACTTCGCATTTTTACGTAAGATTTCTCTTTTAAAAAAATAACTGTTGGCCGGTATAGCCGACAATATTACTAATTTATGCCCGGATATGGCTCATCTTTTTGCCCGAATTTCGACTTAGTTGAAACTTGGGTCGCGAAACTCGAAGCTCATCCTCAATGTGTTTAAAGTGTAAAAAAATACAGCTTCTGCTAGTATTACCCCCGGACAATGACGGAAATTCTTATTGAGATATATTGTTTCTAATTGGCAATGCCAGGAGGTATTATACCAAACTGAAATTGCCATCTTCAAAATTTCAATCTCGGCTTAATCAAGGAATCCTTGAATGCGTTGAACAATTTGCTTGTATGCATGCTTGTATGTGGGATCAGAATTCCATATTCAGTAGGAACAAGGTCAAAAAATGATAACATTCTCTAGTGTTTGTTTGTGAATCAGAAAATGATTGCATGAAGCATCAGAATGTGGAGTGCTTGATTCACAAGGCGTCGATTGCGCACTTCAGATTCTGATCGGCTCTTTCCGTCATAAAAGATGAGTGCAAAAATTTCGCCTTCCCATTTTGACGTCAGTCTGACGACTTTACCTTGAGTCTTGTCAGGTGAAAACAGCAATTTTGTTAGACATTTTGTCTGTTGAAAAAGCTGTTAACTTTTAACTTGTTAGAGTAAGGACTTCTTTCTGCTGCAACTCGATTAGAAATTACTTCAAACTGTTAACAGGGAATCCTCAAATTTTCCCTAGCAGTATAAACTGAATGCAGTGGTAGGCTGTGTGGATGTACAGAATAATCGAGGAATTTTTTTCGTATAGCACTTAATTTTACCTCTAGGAACTAGTTATGAAATGTTTAAACCAGTTCAGTTAATCAAACCTTAGCTTCGATTAAGTATTGTGGCCCTAAAATTTTGACATTCGGGCAGACTACTATTTCTTGCTTTAAAATATGCAACTTCCCCAAACTAAAGCCCCATTAATAAGTTTGAAAAAGAGCATTTTGACGTTTTATGTTTTAAACCTCCTTGCTACTAAGGGATGAGGCCTAGAAAACAAGGAAAAGAAGCACCCCTTTCAAGTGGCAACTGTGTTGCTTGAAATTTTATTTTTTTACCTAAGTTTAGCAAAAACTGATCTCAAAATGGGAGTCGACGTTCAAATAATCGAGGATACACAATGCTATTTTTTCAAATGTCTTAATTTTTCTAACCCATTAAAACTTCTCTGTTGGACGTCAGCCTCCCTATGATTGTCTGCCTTTACTTTATTTTCTTGAGGTTTTAAGAGAGATTAGGATCGCGACAGGCAAGTCGTTGCTATCTGCAACTTCTAAATATATATGCATATAGCCGGAGTAATATTCTAAAGTCATGGCAACACTTTAGTGGGTTGCCATCAGTAGATTATTAAGACTTAGTTACCCAAATAGCTATTGTAAATCTGTGTGCTGGTTGCCCATAGAAAGGATCACCAGTTAATAACCCCTGAGAAATTAAATCCCTCTCTCAAACGATTGTAAAGAGCTCAATCTATCGAAAATATCTTTGACATGATTGATTTATCGTATGACTTTCTTTAGTTAATCTTTAAACTTTATCCATTTTGTGTTGACAGACAAACAATTTCTTTAGATATTCACAGAGCCAGCTTGATACCCTCGCAGTATCGTATATGCTCAATTTAAATCTTAAGTACTGATTAATAGAGTGCTGAGATGACGACGATGTAAAGCTTTTCAGGGAATCCAGTTTCTTAGAACGACAAAGGTGGTAACCCATTTTTAGCCTGACTTGGTTATTTTGACACACCCAGGACTTAGGATTGGAAGCTTGTTGGGCTATAATAATACCCATCAACCAAGTAATATTTGTCACTTAGCTTTTAAAACATTCAGGAGTGTTACTTCGTCCATTAGCTATAGAAAAACACAGTACCTTTTTTATATTTGAACTGATGACATACCTGAACACTGTTTAGCAATCTATTGTTAGGTAACCGTCGCTAGTAAGAAAACCATTGTGCCCAAAAGTGATTCCTGCTTTAAGCACTAAACATTTTTATGTGAAAAGTACATTGAATCTTTTTTCTAAAATTTTGCAAAGTTCCGGATCCGAAAACGTGGATTTTACAGACATCGTGAAAAGGCATCATATAAAGAAACAATTTTATAAGAACATGAAGTTTATTTTTCTCCCTATTTAAAAAAAAGCCGAGACTTCCTCGCTTTAAGAGCAGTAATATATGACAGTTTCCCTCCACACGAATTATAAGTAACTGATAGCTGTTATTGTACGTCTCCCTCGCTATTTAAGTTCATGTGATGGTCTACAAGTTTCGTAAAATGAATACAGTATAAAATCAACTCTTTACGATTCTGTCTTCATTTATGCAAAACAATGAGGACTCTACTTGAGTACCAGTTATTAAGAACATATGAAAAACACTTTAGCATGAAAACCGACAAAACAAACAGCTGACGTTATTCAATATTTATTGGTCCGTGTGAAAAATGGAGAGTACAGTTACATCACCTGGAAGAATGCAGAGAGTAAAAAATTTTCAATTATTTTATCTAAATGTGGCTTTAACCTTAAGTTCTTAGTAGATTGAGAAAGGAATCCGCAGGGAGGTGTAATATTAAGAGGTACGTGGTGGTTGAGATAGGAATCCACAGGAAGGTGTTATATAAAGAGGTACGTGGTGGTTGAAAATGGAATCCACAAGGAGGTGTAATATTAAGACGTACGTGGTGGTTGAGATAGGAATCCGCAGGGAGGTGTTATATAAAGAGGTACGTGGTGGTTGAAATTGGAATCCAC
>JAAAKL020004609.1:0-13928 GCA_010016065.2 Carybdea cf. marsupialis auct. non (Linnaeus, 1758) | reverse complement strand
GGAGGAGAAGGAGCATGTGTTAGCTTTGTTTCTCATTCTGCTTGTAAGTAATTGTTTAACCGTTTGATAATGAAATCTCTAAACAGAAGAAACTGCCGTCGTAACATTCGTAATAAGTCACCCGCAAGCACAAAAACACTTAAATCGCCATTCGGAGCAGAGGGCATAAACCTTGGATACCTGATTATACCACCACTTCTATTGAAATAAACATGAAATAGTTTTAATCATACAAAATTCTATCAACTATATGCAAAAATTTAGTGCTAAAAACTTTGAGAAAAGATTGCGCTAAAAATAAAAGCTATAGCAAGAATGAGGCAGCTTCTTTAAGGAATAAACACGTACTTGTTCTTGAGCTCAATGACTGACTGTACAGCCTTGTTGTTGTAGTACACGTTCATTGACTTGACCTGGTCGAAAACAACATTATGCTAAGTACGTTTTGCACAGACAGCACCTGGTGGTGCACTTAAGTATTAGAGGATTAGAAATATTAGAAGAAAAATGACTCAAAATAAGTATATACACAAAAGTCTTTGGTACCATAAACTGGATTCCTGTGTCTAAAAAATTAGTAACATATACTGTGACCGAAATCTACTGTGTAGTTAAAGCTATTGGATGATTTCATTCGTACGATTGGGAACGTAGAAAAATTCGTAAAACCAACATCCAAGACTTCCAGTGGGAAGTATATCTGTTAGAATATCAAAGGACTATTTTTTTTGTTATTCTTTGCAGACCTTCACTAATTCTAGAATCATGATCTTTGCTATGAAAAAGGAGGTTACATCCCGGAATGACCGGTTTGGTGGAAGTGCGTTGTCTTTTACTGCTGTTAAAATTTGCCGTGTCCGTGCAATCGAAGCACAGAAACAAAACAGTACAACAGCAAGACAAACCGTTTCATGCGGCAAGTCATAAACGCGAACTTTGTATTGTAAATAGTTCACACCATTTGGGTAGCCGAGTTGATGGCTCACTAGGTTGGAAACGGCATGTCAATTGTTTTTTAGTAATATCAACAGAGCATCAGGTTTCCTAAAAGATGCCTGGAACACCTTCCTGTAATCTTAGATCTTAGATAAATCTAGACAGTAGTGCAGTTGAGCTTAACGTTCTATATTGCTTTTAGTCTTAGAAATGCTGCACCTTCATCGAAACAGCATTATCCTACAATAGGCAAGCATGCTTGTTTGTAAAAATTGGTTGAAATATTGCGAAAGAAAAACCGCCTGCTTTTCGATAATGGCCTGAAACAGCAATAAATTTACATCACGCCCAACATCAAATCAGTTGTATTATACGATGCGGCTACTCTGAAAGGAAACCATGCCCGAGTAATAAGTTTCCACAGCGTACCAAAGCGTGGAGTCAGACCATAATGGAATTTCAAACTTCGACAATATTTTGCGCTCACTTCATTCTTCCTGTTAATATAAACTATATAAATTGTATTGTGTTAATTGGGCCCGATCTGATATTTTATGAACCGAGCCAAATGAATGGCTTTTACGTTCTCTTGCAACTTAAAATGGTGGCTGATCACAATAAGTCTTAAAGTAATATCTTTCTCTCCAGTCGTGTGATTATTCAGTTAACACTCTGATGTGATACGAAATCAGTCACCACGATCTTCTGACTTTATCACTTCAGAATTCCATTGCCCTTAAGTCAAAGGAACTTGCCTCAACCATGCCTCAGTGTTTACAGTTAACAATAGTAATGTAGGCAAATGAAACTAAAACGTGTAAAGGCGAGTGAGCTTCTGTATTGAAACGAGGCTACACGTCGGCGAGACAGTGGCGTAGAACAAAGATGATATTTAAAACAGTCATCTGAAACCAATATGATATATACATATACTATACTATCAACTATGAATTGTCAACGGCGTCAAATAGGATTCTGCGCGCTTTGATATCTGATGTGTTGAAAGAATTCTCGTATGCTCCATGGAAAGTTGAAAAGTCCCTTAATCCCTTAAATATCTTGGTTGCTTAAGTGATATAGATATATACATAAATATATATATATATAGATACATAAGTTTAAAGAGGTAGAACCAGACGCATCGTAAAAATGTATCAAAAACTGCAAAACAACAACAACTGGTTTCGCTGACAAACTCTCGAAACTAGCATCAGTTCTTCAGGTCACTTGTACTATATCTATCGAATTGAAAGGATTCATATGGACTATAAGAATATACATATAAGTTGCACGACGTGGCGAAACCACTTTTCCACTTAAAAGCGCTTTTTGTCTAGCACTTCTCAGAGTACTCTCAGGCAGAGCAACAAATGTCTTAAAGGAAAAAAGGGCTCACATCATCACAGCAATATATGATATCACTGACTGGCGGGGGGTGGGGGGTGGGGGGTACTTGGCCCATTCAAAAAAATTTACTTCACTGTTATTGCTCAACATCAGACTCCTAAGAGGCTACATGAGGTTACACAAACGAATACTTACATAAAATGTCGTCCAAATCATTCCCTATATTTATACTTATTCCTACTTCCAGAAGTGAAAGTTCATACCCTCACTTGGCAAAAGCGCAAGCAATCGACACTGAAGTGTAACAATTTCTGACACAGTTGGAACTATTCCATGAAGCACGTGACGGTGTTGAACTGCGACTATTTACTGGGTATGAACAAGTTCACCTGTACTTCTAAATCAAATCTACATACCATTCGTGTCCTTTTGACATCAGATATTCTTAAAATGAGCTTGGAAATGTTGTAGGTAGCATTCAGCTTCACTAACTGTGCTGTTGTCAGATACCGTAAATCTGATTTGACTGCAGATAGCTTTAAATTCTGAATGAAGGAGAGCAAATCAAAGACAAGATGTTATAAGCACCATAAAAAAAGTATGCATATCTAAAATAACAAGGCTAGTATAACTACGCTTTTGCAGCTTTGTATGGGCATTAAAAACTAAATCCATTTAAAACTCATAACATAACAGTGGCCTGTTTGATTGCTGACCGATGAAAATGAACCTAAGGTGACGATATATCGGTGACGATGATTATGATGACAATAACTATCATTATGATGATGCTAATGATAGAGATAACTATAATTATGATCATTGTGATGAAGAAGAAGATGATGATGATGATGATGATGATGATGATGATGATGATGATGATGATGATGATGATGATGATGATGATGATGATGACGATGATGATGATGACGATGATGATGATGACGATGATGATGACGATGATGATGATGATGGATGACGATGATGATGGATGACGGTGGATTACGACGGTGGATTATGATGGTGGATGATGACGATGGATGATGATGAATGATAATGGATGATGATGGGGGATAATAATCATACTGGTAATGTTGATGCCGTGACGAAGGTGATGATAACGATGACGACAATGATGACAACGATGACGATAACAACAGGGCAGACGATGATGACGACGATAGTAATGATGGTGACTATGACAATGATGATAATGACAATGATACAAATGATAATGATGGATGCTGGTGATAGATGCTGCTGATGATAATGATTATGATGATGATGATGATGCTGCTGCTGCTGATGTTGATTATGATGATGATTATGATGATGATTATGATGATTATGATGCTGCTGCTGATGCTGATGATGGATGATGATGCTGCTGATGATGATTATGATGACGATGATGCTGCTGCTGATGATGATTATTATCATGCTGATTATGATGATGCTGATGATGATGCTTATGATGCTGCTGATGATGATGCTGATTATACTGATGATGATGCTGATTATACTGATGATGATGCTAATACTGATGATGATGATGATGATGATTATGATGCTGCTGCTGATGATGATGCTGTTGATGCTGCTGCTGCTGATGATGATGATGCTGATGGTGATGCTGATGGTGATGCTGATCATGATGATGCTGATCATGATGATGATTATGTAGATGATGTGGACGTTCATAACAGCAAGGACGCAGAGGGCGGCCATGATGATAATGACGTGATAAAATCGATAACGACAGCAGTGGTGGTAGGCAATTCTAATGCCTATATCGATTTAACGAATAGAAAAAAAGGCATATCATTGTTCCAGGTAGGTCATAACTAACAATAAAAAGACGATCTGTTTCAAGCACAGATTATTATAGTTCTCCGCTTCATACCTCAATATAAACTATTGCAAGGGTGCGGCAGTAGTACACCTGACATTCGTTTCTTGCCGTAAATTGATTCTATAGTGTTGGGGGAAATAGAAGATATAAATAGATACTCACAATACTATATCGCGGTACATCGGAAGTTAGACAATTTACTAGATCCAAACTGTTGTCTTAAATAAGGTGCAACAATAATAAATGAATGGACTGAATAACCACATCATTACATTGAAAAAAAAAAAATATATATATATCAATATACTAATACACTATAATGATAAACTATCCATATATGGCCATTTTATCTATTTCCTTTTACTCGAACTCTACGGAGTAATACCTGCACACTAATTCTCATTAAAGATCAATCAATCACATGGTACTAACCAATCCTACGTCCATACTCAACTTAATCTAAAATCACTTCAGCACAACTTGCGGTTCCTACTTGACTTTACTTAGAACATTCCAGGTTGACATTTAGAATTTAGTTGTGATTGTTCGTTTTTCAGCGATGAATCAGTTACGAGCCCTTGTAAATTTCCGACAGACGTTCCTTTCGTTCAGCTATTGTTCGCTACTTACATTTTAAGGTTTTGCTTTGTTTTTGTTTATCATGCATTGCCTGTTTCACATTTTCACAAAAATGTCAAATCCTCACTCCAGCCAAAGGCTCCATTCAATTTCCTCTTTCTTTCGGCCCTATTAACTTACTTCATGACTTCAACGTAGTTCATGTTAAATTTAAAGCCTTCAACTTCATGGCCTGAATGACTATTCACCCTAATTGTCTAAAAACAGTTTTTAAGCTCATTGCAGAGGGCTTCTCAAACCGTTTTAAGTTTCAACATAATTCCAGGGATATGTAGCACGATAAAGATCATCCGGCTTGTTCAATTCTTTAACAACAGCAGATCCGTAGAAGGGGAATCTGACTATACTAGTTACAAAGAGGGTTTCTTGCATTGTTGGACAACGTTCGGGGTTGAAATTCTTCATTAAAGGTTACGTTGGACGCCTCTGTAATAGTACACTTACTTGCTTCTGATGAAGCGCACTTTGGCTGGCATCCCACTAAGATTGTGTACTTCATGCCACAGTAAGGCACAGTGTACCCTTTTACTGCCTCATAGATGGTTTGCATCTTCTCTTAAACTTCTGGTACAGCAAATACCACAGTTTGGCTTTCAAGCAAGCTTTCAGTGACTGGCACTTGAGAGGTGATTTTGTACAAAATTGTCAGAATGGAACAGGGAATGGAACGAATGAAACTACTACCTACCTATGTTTTCAAAGTAGCCAATCAAAACTCGGACTGCCTCATCAGTGATGCTTTGACCAATCAGTACCCGTATACGTATCTCTCAGTCAGAGTTTTGATTGGCTACTCAGAGAACACAGTTACGTATTACTTTCATCCCCTCCTATTTGTGTTCCATTCTGAACATTTTGTACTCTGAGTAATGTCAGACCAAACCAGGTTTAAAATACAAAACTAACTTTGCTACTTTGTGCAATTTTAGAAGTTTTAGCCCCACTCGCGATGTTATTCTACTTCAGCAACTACTACGTCTCCCCCCTTCTACAAGAGTAACTTGATATCCTCCACGAGCGCACATTCCTACAATAGAAAATGGAGACGAAAGATCGGCCTTGTGATTTATGTATCTCTCAGGGTGACTGCCGTCATTTTTCAAATCCCCTCCGAAGAATAGACACTGCACGTTCCACTGCATTTCAGTCACTTGGCATCTTCTACTTTGATTGACCTTCACGTTGCCATCATATAAGGTGTCAGCTAAAATGCACATTGTAGGTAACCTTACTGAATTCAGATACCCTATTAAACCAGAAACACTTTAATTGTGAAGCAGGTGGCAGAGACTCCAAATAACTGTAAAGGGTAAACTCACATCTTCAATACATAGAATACATAAATCTATACGAAGCTCAGGAGGTCATAACGAGGTAATGTTCACGCTTTTATCAAGCTTTGGACGGACGAAGCTTGAAAAGATTTTTATAAATACAAAACAACGCCTTCTCTTCCGTCCAAAAATACAATACATGCTTAAAGTAACGTTTCAATTTTACCTTGCTGGATGCAAATCTTGACTGCAGTTTCTCAGCACTTTCTTTCAGAGTAAAGGAAATGAGCCAAAGATATGCATCCCTGATGACTGGAAAAGAATATGAAAGGTCACTACTACAGTGATTCAACTCTAGTCACTAAAAAATCTGAACACAGGGGATATTTAATGACTAGCATGTGCTGACCTAGCCTTCGGGGCGCACTTGAACGCCCACCTTCCATACTGATCTCAAAACATCTGGATATCCCTATTTACGTGTTATCATAGACGCGATCATTCTCTGAGCCACATTTCATAATTTCCAACAAATGCTCCCTCCAAAACGTGCCATCACAATGAAGTGACGACATATTTCAACGCGATGCCTTTATTGGTATTCGTGTCCTCCTCCCTGCGTTTTCTTGGCATGGTACATGAGGCAGCAGCATCAGGTAACATTAGTTTTCTTCAAAATGCAAAACAAGAAACCACAATAACATTTAATCACCTGAGTATAACGACTATGGAAAAGTCCATTCTTTGTTGAGCCATTTAAATATAACATAAAATATTGTTATATCTCTTCTCCCGTATAGTAAAGGAATAGCACCTGTTGGGGGCCTGGCAAAAAGTTTTGAAATCTAGCAAATATTTACGAAATAACATACGATTGATTGCTAAGGTACGTGATTGAAGTCACCTTGAGAGATGGCATAGAAGTGCAGAGGTGGCCGAGAGATGTATATTGGAAGAGATTAGTCAGCGGTTGCAAAGGATGATGGGTGGGCATATGTTGAGATATAAAGAGTAAATACTTGGAAAGATTATAGGATTTTTAGTTCCTGGGAGAAGACTACCTGGAAGGATAAAGAATTCTTGGAGTAAGACGCCGTGAACAGAGATAGATGGAGGACATTCACAGCATGTCAAACCCTATGAAAATGGAAATGGAGTGACCTTAAGTGGAAAATGGATGGATGCATGGATGCATGGATGGATGGATAGATGGATGGACGAACGGTCGCACGAACGGTCGGACTGACGGACGGACGGATAGATGGATGGATGGATGGATGGATGGACGGACGGACGGACGGACGGACGGACGGATATATGGATGGATGGATGGATGGATGGATGGATGGATGGATGGATGGATGGATGGATGGATGGATAGATGGACAAACCGTTTGTGAACATAAATATCCAGTTCTCTCTCCAGACCTGCAGAAATCGCTGTTTTACACTTCGCCGTCATCGTTGAAGAACTAGCCGGAGTACGATATTTAATAGTCTAACACGTCAGGGACGAATAATTACAGAAATATAAACAATGAAGAAGACTCTGATTCCTGATCCTACACTACTTTCGAACACTTCTACATCAGTACCTGCGTGTCAATATGAAAAAAATATTTAAAACTTCGATAAAATTACGAGGTGCTTTCCAGCAAAACCACGTGTCTCGTGTATCAGAGACGTATGATCAATCAGGTTTAAAAATTTTAGTGCTGAAACTTAGGTTTTTTTATTCACCTGGACTTGTCTTGAAACATACAAGAAGTTCGATTGTTTAAGCTGGGTCATTGTCACCGTTAAAAGTTATAGGCATGTCTAGTAAAAGGATCATGGGAAGTGAGCTTGGATTAATAAACGTTTTTACATTTCATAACGTAATCTAAAGTTTTAAGTTATTTTATTCTGACAACAAACAGTGGCTCCTAGAATCTTTTTAAATTTTCGTTGTGACAGAATGACAAATAGTGACGCCTTCATAAAAACCTACACTTCCTTTTCAGGAGCATAATTCAAGTAACTTCTGCTTTAACGTATTACCATCAGTGCTTTGGAAACTGGTGAAGTTTACGCTTCTGTTGCTTTGGGATAACTTTGAACAATTGTGGACGTATTCACGCACGATTCTCAATTTTCAGAGACGTCATTTTGAATTCAATATTATCCGAACTAAACTGCTATAAAATCTCTACAACGTTTGCATATAAATGTTGTCTCACAACTGTCACACACGAAATCTACTGTCAAGGCTAGAAACAGACACCGTGTTACGTGAAGTAACAGCGTCGTGAAGGAATGAAAATACCTCTCAAATAACAAGTCAAAACTTGGAGGTAGAGAAGGAAGATAATGATCATCATCATTATCAAGATAATGAAGAGAATAATGACCTAATGACCTAATGACCACTGCGTATCAAAAATGGATCAGTATTCTCAATATTTACTTACAAGACGCCATAGTTGTGTTGTCCTTGAATGCTGACACATTCCCTCGTAGCTTTAAGTTGTCCTCCAAAGTATTCATAAAGTCAACTGTTTTTAGCGGTGATGAAATACGATCTACAATAAGAAAGCAACGTCTTCATATAAATGTCAAAAGGATATTTCATGTCACCGGCCATGTAATAATTTATATGAACAATCCGCAGATGCCGTCTGTCTCTCAGCGATGTAAATTTAATAACCTAGTGTTTGGTGTTGAATGAATATAGACAATTTCTCATGGTTTAATGCCTTTGTGGAAATGTTCAGAGTGTTTAACGGTCCCTGTGTCGCTCTTTCCCCGCTACTTAATGCCCTGTTTATAACATCTATATTGCTTAATGTCTGTACGGCAATTTCTGCGATTCTTAATGCGTTAGTGGCAATTTCCGAGTGATTATTGTCTGTGTGGTAACTCTCCTTGTGTCCAATGCCTTTGGGCAATTCTCATATTGCTTAATCTTTGTCAGGCAATGGCAAATTTCCGTCGTCTTGAATGCCTTTCATGGCAATTTTCACATTGCTTAACGTCTGCAGCCATCTCGGCGGGGTTACTGCCTTGTGGTAACTATTCAGGAGTTTGATGTCTATGTAGCGATTCCCCTTGGTTCTAATGCTTTGGCGACAATTCTCACTACAGGGCCGTAACAAGACGAAAAATTGGGGGAAAGGGATTTTTGAACGTCAGAAGAACTGATGTGAGATCAGGAAAAAATAAACCTCAGTGACTTACACTAGAATTACCTATCATTAACTAAGAATTGAAATTTTTCAGCAAAAATAAAAAAACATTAAATTTGCATTGATGGTAGATGTTCTGTTATATTTCTATAAGGTAATGATCAGGCTTTACCTGGAGTATTGTTGTCACCTTTCGGTTGATGCACAAAAGTGTTACCTCAGCATATTTGACCGGCTCCAAAAACGAATTTCTTGAGCGGTTTGGCCTGAACTTACCTGCACACTTCAACCTCTGTCTCATCATAGAGATGTTGCATCTTTAAGTCTTTTCTACAAGTTCTACTTTGGTAAGTGTTTTTCTAAGTTGGCTGAGTTGGTTCCTCTTTCCCTCATCAGGTCAAGGGCCACTTGGTATGCTGAATCTCTGCATGACTTTTCTGTTTCTATTCCTAAAACAAACAGAAATTTCTATCCTAACAGTTTCTTCCCTAGGACTGCCAAGATCTGGTACTCTTTGTCTTCAGACTGCTTTCCTTTTACTTATGATCTTGACACTCTTAAATCTAATTTCAATCGCCATCTTCTAGGAAATCATCTTTTTGTCTTTAACTGCATCTATTTTTCTGTTTACTTTTTCTTTCTTCATCATTGAAAGTAACTCAATACCTTGAAGTGGTAACCCTGCCTTGTATTGAGTGAAGGATTAAAAAATATATGACCCGGTGTAATGTATTGTTCCTTTATAATAGTGCCATGTGCACACGCTCGTGCATAAGCCACGGACTTAATGTTTACCCCTTGTTTACATCACTTGTTTACCACTTAAAGGCTGTATAAATACTAGGCGTTAGCAGTATTCTAGAGAATCAAGTTAAGCGTTCTCTATTGTAAGCCACCTCAGTTTAATACAGATCAAATATTACACCCGGTATTGATTCTCACATGTTTCTGGAAATTACTCTTTGATTCCGCCTCCTGCAGCCTTTAGTATGGCTGATTGTTTTCTTCGTTGAGGAAGATTTGGCTCTTCAATGTCGAAGCCTTTTACACGCTGTGTTGACACCCGGAAAATGTGTCATTTCGGTCTTTTCTCAACGTTTCGACACTTGCTCTTGGTTTGACACGCCCGCCGTTTCGTCTGCCATGATGGTAAAAATAGTGCACCGCGAACTCGTAGGAAATTTTGACACTGACAGCCGAGACTTAGATCAGTTCGCTTTGAATTCCGGGGGAAGTGAAGGAGATTCTTCGTTGGAGTCATTCAAGCAAGGAATAGTCGTCGCACTAAAGGAAGCTGATAGAAATTTGAGTCAATTTCAATTGAAGAATCGCTATTCCATTTTTCATGAAATGGAGATGACTGCCTTGCAAGATGTCGTATACTCGACAACATCTTCAGTAGCACTTTTCTGTTTTCTTTCCTCTCTGCTGCGAAAGCATACAATGTCGTAAACACTCTATAGCGTAGAGTTGCTTCACGATTAGAGTCGCTACTTTGATGTTTGTTGAAGCCTTTGTCTCTTGAGAGGGTATTTTCCAAACTTATGAAACCAGTTTTTGTGAATGCATCACTCTGTGAAAGCGCCTTTTTCTTACGCGAACTGTGCTCTGCAGCCTTCAAACATGTACAACATAATGCTACATCCATCTCCTCACTGTAACGAAGCAAGTTAAACTTTTCAAAGCAGGCTGCGTTAAACGAGCGTTCCCTGTTGCCTTGCAACCACAATGGCAATATGATGTTTTTTGGTTGGCTGGGAGCTTTTAGGCTCTCTAAGTTATAAAAAGGAAAATTTCTAAAATTCGATCTGTCCTGCGTTGTGACTGGCTCTCGAGGTGGTAGCTGGTCGTGGACAACAACATTTTTTGTAGATGTAGACGGAAGATTTTTCTTGGCTTCTTCATCCGGTACTTTTAGTGACAGTGACAGTTTCTTGCATCCATCGTGCGTTAACTGTAACCCTTGTCTGACACATCAAAGTTCACAAGGCTTGAACAAATATAAATAAAAGTAAACTTCAACACTTCTTCCATGCCATTGATTCAAAGGGATTAGTGAATGATGGAAATAAGTTTCTCCATGGATGTATTTACATCACTGACCTCCCGTGCGTCAATTTTTGAGTGTCAATCAAACATTTAGCTGTGCCAAAGCAATATCAGTTAAACGACACGCTGTTTTTGGTGATTGGAATTCCATTCATTGGAAATTTACTTCCTGTGGCAAAATGTGTACCTCACAGCAACTGGTTGGAAATGGAAGCGTTCTCAATTTAACAAAGTTAAGGGGAAACTGTTAAACTATGTTTTAAACTCTTGATAGAACTGCACTGAAAAATTCACATCTGTTCAAAAATTTGGGCTGCCCCCCGCTTGTTACGGCCCTGCACTGAGCTTAAATTCTGTTGTGATTCCCCCTGTCATTTAATCTTCTGGAAGTAATGTTCAACGTCTGATGATTTTAGCTGATGGTTGTCATGGTATCAAACATCATACCTAGTACACAATAACAATTCGTAAAAAATAGTTGGCACCTTACCTTGGTGGCTCTTAATATATGTTGCAAGAAGATAATTGCTTGCTTGTCCAAGTAAAACATTATTGTCTCCTTCGTACGTGCAACTTGCGTCGATATACCCATGCAACAGAACTAATCCATTAACTAAACAAAAGAAAGAGATACATTGCTACAACAACAATAAAAAAGTATGAGTATGTCGTCATATTTGAAAAAAATTCTATTCGTTACCCCCACCCCCATTTCTCTTTTATTCTCTGCCATATGACACATAAAGCACGGAATTTTTCGCTAGTTATCAATTTTGGTAAACATTTTCTACCGAAACGAAAACCGAAACGTTTCGACACAGAATTGTTTTTTGCTGGACAGAAAAATAAACGAGCCCTTTTTGCCGTTAATACTATACAATATCAAAAATGTGATACTGATTTTCAGCTACTTTGCCCTTGACAAAGTAATGTGAAATATGACCCCGTCGCAGAAAGTCGGCGATCTGCTATGACCATCGCAGAAACTGGAGCAAGTCACAGCAATGTCACGGAAAGTCACAGCTGTGCTACAAACAAAAATTTTGATTTAATTTTAAATTGCCATGGAGAAACAACAACCACGAAGACTTTCCACTGCCTATGCAAGCTCGCAGTGCGCCTGCAAAATGCTGGCCAATTCTTCAAACCTTATTGTTCACGAATGGCCAGTCACAGCGCGACACATTCCTAACATGGAATGACTAAACTCAGATATTTTCAAGCCAACAGCTTCGAATTCTGGACGTTGTTGTTTTATGTGTGGAGACTAGAGAGTGAGAGAGCGTTGGCGTACATCGGCATTTTTGGACTTATGGCAGCCACATTTTCAACTGACACGGTTACGTGCGAACATTGCAACTTGACCTTTAAAAAGAAAAATATAAAAGAGCACACCAAAGCCGTGCACAGGCCCGAAACAAGACCCTCGTTTACATCAATTGCAACTCCCAAATTTCCATATTCTAAATGAAGTGCGTGTGTGTGAACTTCGTGGAAGGATATGGCCTGAATTGGTCTCCTCGCAGCAACCTCAAAAATTTTCTGCGACGGGGAAATATGGTACGTAAGCGGGCTAATAAAGCATTGGAAAAGGGGTATCCACTTCTAAGCAGTCGACATAAAGCCTTGGACCATGCTTCCCGAAGGTGGTTCTCTCACGCTTGGCGGTTAGTTTGTATTATTACCTAAGTAACAGTTCGGGAAACTCAGCTGATCCAATAAGTTGGCTAGCATGAACCTGTTAAGGAAGACTTTTTATCACTGAGATACAAGAGGCACTTGCACCAACCTGGAAAGGGACATCCCTATCTAGAGCTTCTTCTGCCGTAGATCTTCAAATTAGCGTCCATCCTCGAATAATCCCTGTCTTTGAAAAGGCCCCATGTATTCACTTCCTGATGCAGATAAGCTTCCACCTTGGAGTTTTTCCATACCTTGTTAAATTTATGATCACACCTTTTAGTAAGCTTGTATGGTGGTTAAAGGGGGTGCTCTTCATCAAACCCATCAAACCATAGAAACACTTTAAATAATTTGGATAAGGGAGTACCGGAGCATTTCATTAAGGTTGCCAATGCTATCTCTGATATGGAAATGATACCAGTACTCAAATTCAGTGAAGACAATGTACACAGACGTTTGACATTGGAGTAATACCCGATCACCTTGGGAGACAAGCTGAACATAGGTTTAAACAGAATAGACGACCATTGAGTAAGTAATTTTATCATTAACATAAATATACATATATATCTTTTTAAAATTTTCAATAAATTTCTTTTTCTTTTAAAATTGCACCTCTTTATGCCTTAAATGATAGATACACTCTGTCACTAGCGCATCCTATTATCATATGTAACACGCACGAAATCGCGTACGTTCTCTTTACGTTTAATGACAAAAATATTTAAGTTTTGTCACGTGACAAGATCTTTGTAACGACGGTAAAAATACCTACGCTTTGTACTCTGAGGAAGACTGGCTTTACCGGTCGAAATATAAGTTACCAAATATACTTAACACAATTTAGAGCTACTTTTCCGCTAGCCTGATTTCTTGTCAGTAGTAGATATTCTGACAGTTGAACCGTGGGCGTGGTCACCTGAAATGAGGCACCGGAAGTCCTATTGTGTTGGGAACAATGCCTATTGTTCAAGAGGGGTCAGT
>JAAAKL020004608.1:7523-20667 GCA_010016065.2 Carybdea cf. marsupialis auct. non (Linnaeus, 1758) | reverse complement strand
AAGTAGGAAGACAACGGTTGACATATTGGACTGTCTGAACCATTGGGCCACTGAAAGGAACTCAACCAATCTGGAACTAGTCCGTATGATGCAAGACAGGAGCGGTTGGCGAAAGATCTCCGATGTCTACTACAGATGTGGAAAATGATGATGATGATTGTTCCAATCAGAAAAAAGGTTAATCTCGTCAAGTGTTTAGTTAACAGAGCCCTTAAGATCAGCTCCACGTCCACGCTTGAAGATGAGCTATCAAATATCAGAAGCACCTTATGTGACAATGGGTACACGTCGTCGGTAAGTACTCACATGTCAACAAACAAGGTTTGCTTCCCTGCCTAAGTTTGTAACCCGTAGTTGCCCTGTTTATCTCAGGTTGCTGCGATTAAAAAACAAAGAGAGCAATATTTAAGGAGCATTAACAAATAGTGAGCCGATCAAGACCATGTTGCTTCGTAGGTTTAATTTTTACGAGCAACAAGGCATTCCCGGTCGCACGGAAGAACGTACTGACGAATTTTAAGAAAAGCAAAGTATTATACCAATTCAAATGCCGTTGAGGAGCAAGATATATATCCCGTACCTCTCAAATTTTAGACATTAAATAAGTCAGCATATTCCTAGCATAATCCTAGTCAGCCAGTAGCAGGCCAGCCAGAACATGCAAGGATTTAGCGAGTAACACAGCGAGATTCGATTCAGCCATCGCACAACACTTATTGTTAAATAGGGATTGTGTCAAAAGTTGAACGATTATTTCGCTATTAAACAGGCCCGCTCTGATTATCATCAAAGGGTTTTGGAACGTATATTCATAAAAAGCACAAAACCAGATCTTTGCCGCCAAAAGTACTTTGTTTTAGACTTGTCTCCGAAGTTGTTTGTTAAATATGAAGACAAACCGGGGGTTCCGTAAACAGCATAAACAAGAAAACTGTTGCCCTGTGTTACATAGATTTCAACACAAGAAGAATCCATATCAGCATCCTGCAAGTCTTTGCGTCTCTCCCAGGAATTTTCATTGCAAATATAGATAGCAACTCTACCTCCTTTTCCGTTAGATCACTTTCGGTTTGTAAAAATATAACTCTTTAAGCTATTTTGTCCGATGATTCTCTGAGAGTGTCAAAATCTTCATGCGAGGATAACATTGCAATTGTTCATTAACACTTAAATTCTTTGAGTGAAATCCGTTAAATGAATTATTCCTATACTTTGTTGCTTTGTTAGTTTTTACAGTTCCATACGGTCTTGAAGTGAAACGTTTCAACATCTCCACATAGAAAAAGCAACAGAAAGATACAAGACATCTTTCAGCACCTTATAATTATTTCGAAAGTTCCATCCACTTGAGACGATGAATACTTCTTTGCTTAGCGTAATGAGTACGGCAATGGAAGATAGTCGCTTTAAATCCATTGAAACAAAACACTACTTCGTGACACAAAAAAACCAATGTAATGATAACGGTGTGATTCAAGAGTACCTCCGTCTCTTGTCCATCCATCTAGTGAAGAATCGTAGATATAACCTATCCTATTTCAGATATAGGGTGTTTACCAAAATACCACACATGTAGTGTATATAGTGTTTAAAGTAGAGGCGTTTGAACTTCAAAAACTCTGTTCAAAACTTTGATGATGTTCCTTGGGTTTTTGTCAGAGAAATTTAAAACTTTGAAAGCTGATATATCGGTGTTGAGGAAGGGTAACACTATCAAAAAACACTTTTTTCGTCTGACACTCCTCCGAGTACAAAATCGTCAGAATTGAGATAGGAAGAAATCAATAAAACTTATACCAAACTATGTATTGAAAGTAGTCTGATTGCTAGATTGGTGTTGTTTTGATCAATCAGAGTCCATGGCACTAAATGGTTAGCCGAAAAGGCCCAATGAAAAGACATATTCTTTTTGTCTGCAAAGCAACGGCTTTGTTGCTTTGATGTGAACGGATTCGAGGACGGCTAGGTGAAAAGCCGACCTAGCTCTGCCTATTATGCGAAAATGGTCATTCGTATAAAATTTTGCACAGTGTGGGTTCCCAAGCAAGTGCTGCCCTATGGCAGAGTCACATTGCCTATTAGTGCTTTTGGCTTTAGAAACCCGAGGTGGCTGTTTCCTTGTAGGAGCTGAAGCTTGGCGAATATAGGATGGAATATGCTGCTTGACTCCATCAACTAACCTCAAAGTCGTGCGTCCGACAGAGCCAGCCTCGCACTGACAACAAAATGAATAGACAACGGTGATGCAATTTGTGGAAGTCACAAGTTCTTTGTGGTTAGTTGAGAACGCTTTCTTACTGGTATAAAATACCGATAACAGAGCCGAAACACTTCTCTACGGCCTTTTTGATTTGGTTTTCTAATCGAAGTGAAACGTTACCAATCCAGGGCAGTTTTAGGTAGACGGGGTTATTTACTTGGTTCAAAAGATTTTTCATTGGAAAACAACAACAGTTTTGCTTTGATGGTCGAGTTAACGACATCTTCAGGATAGCCATTAGAAAGGGAACTTTGTTTTATTTTATCCATTTCTTGTTTTAATTTTTCCTTGGAATAGATCATAAGTGGGCGGTGAACCATAGTTTTAATGAGGTTCACCTTGCGAGTTTTTGGGTAGAAAGAGGTCCAAAAGATACATTGAGCAGAAAATGTAGGTTTCCTA
This sequence comes from Carybdea cf. marsupialis auct. non (Linnaeus, 1758), assembly GCA_010016065.2. Lineage (NCBI taxonomy): Eukaryota > Metazoa > Cnidaria > Cubozoa > Carybdeida > Carybdeidae > Carybdea > Carybdea cf. marsupialis auct. non (Linnaeus, 1758). The sequence goes on along the minus strand of JAAAKL020004608.1, from coordinate 18,005 downwards.
TACACACTGGTCACGAATTTAGTGCTATCCCTCTCCACTAAAACGTCGAGGAAAGGCAAAGAGTTGTTTACCTCCTTTCGAGGGTGAAATTCAATGTCTGGTGTACCTCGCTGAGCTTTGTAAGAAATTCATCACACTCAGACTTGTTTTTAAAAACAGAAAATGTGTCGTCCACATAACGAAAATAAACGACTGGTTTTTGGAAGGATTGGAAAAGTCTAAGTTCATAGAAACCAACAAAGATATTAGCCAACGCTGGACCGTTGGGACTGCCCATGCTTACCCCATTCCTTTGTTGGTACATCTCATTATTGAAGCTGAATTCGACACCACAATTTTGATTGCCCTTGCTTTTTGTTATTGATTTCAGTTGAAAGTAAATTGGGACGAAAGGAAATTATTTCATGACGTCATCATTTTATGATCAGTGTTTCACTTTAGCTAAGCAGGTTAGCATTCATCGAGCCTTCTTTGTACTTTGGTGTTAAATCTTTCCGTAGTAGCTGTTGTAATATGTGATTCTTTTCGTTTATGTTACCTTGTTCGTAGTCGATATGTAAACTTTAGCTGCCTTAGTTTGTGTCATTGACTGCATGTAAAGACAAATGGTAGTAGAGGTACAAGCATATAATCATTTAGAAGTGAACATGGACGATGGAAGAAAGAGATGGAGAGTGTCATCCTTAGATTTTATAAGAGGGCGTCTCTTAAATATTAGTTTAAACTTACGTTTTCCATGTTGCAAGTATCATTCGATGAATTTCTATGAGTAAAACATGTAAAACTACCAAAGAAGTACAAAGTTTGGAGATCAGGGATGAATGTAGGGTAAGAAGAATGTCGAAAACAAAGGGGTATAGAATTGGCGTTTGTCGTCTGTTGATTTTGCCAAAGAACTATGTGTTCAGGTTGTGAATGGAAAGTTTTATTTGGTGCTCTAAGAATCAACAAGATAACCACAGTTACGACTTTAAACACCATAACTTCAACCCCTCAAAACTGTCTGTCACATAATTTTCTTTTGCAATACTCTAGAGGTCTGAAACTGTCTGACATTTACTTTGCATCTTTCTGATGTAAGAAAGTCATATTTGCAAAATCAAAGTCTATGGATTCTCCTTTACCAGGTCCTTTAAGAAATGGCAATTCAAAATTGCAGATTCAAATAAATCATACTTTCTTCAAATGTTTCGTCTCTGAAATATTATGATATGTAGTTTCCGTGTAAAGGGTTTGTATGTACTGTACTGGACGGCAAGGTTTTTACTGTGAATAGGTGCTTATACCAGCAATTAATCAGAAATTTTCGGGTTTTTGCTCTTCAACAAAACTTAGAACCTAAAAATACTGTACCTTTGTCTCCATGAATGACGATGACCTGATGCTAGAAACAAGTGGTGCTACAATACGATAGCATAGTTTTGTCACACACAAGGTTGTTCCATGTTAAAAAAAATGAAAATAAAAATGGAGCCATAATAGATTTGGCAAAATGACCAAACTACGCATGTATTCCTATCAAAATAAAACATATACAAGCTAGAACGCCTCAATAGTATCATAGCACGTTAATACACTACAATCAAGGGCATGACGATTGCTATTTATTAAAGTGATTGTATGTTTTAACCTATCTGTGAAAAATGGTTTTTCTCATATAAGAAATCAGACTATATTAACTATATTAGCCACAGTATGAAAGAAAATGCAATGCAGCTCGTTTCAGCTTACGGCATACATTTTTTTTTTGAAATATCGGGAGTTATTAAAGGGAAGCTGCAAGAGCCCACCCCCAGGACTGTGCAATTGAGTATAGTTCCGGACTCTATGTGGAATAGGAATTATTAGAATAAGGGTATTATAAACTTGAGATGTTATCCACATTTTGTAACTGATAACTTGCAGCGTACATCAAATAACCATCTACGAGTATGTATTCCGTACTCATCATCTCTATATTTACAGACATGAAAGGGGTTTCTCCAAGGGTTACTGACAAGGAATTTTATATAAACGTATCGCGACCTTGGGGCCACTTTTGAACCGGTGCTATTCCGCTATGCTGCTGTAGCAATTAAACAATGGCTAGCTGCATTATAGTAAACTTTGCTTCCTCGTGTTGCTACACTTTCCCCACATTCTCTATCGGTTGGAATGGAAATGAAGCTACAGGCAACTTTCAGGATCAGACTTTCTGCTCCATATAACTTGGCCATTTAAGGAAGGTCACAAGCTGGTTAGTCTGCTTAAATCCCAGTGAAAGTTAAAGATAAATTTTCAAAACGGGGGTTTTTACGAAACCGTCAAAATATCGTCCGTATCACTTTGGTTATTCATTTTCAACAAAGTATGTTGATAATAAACTGCTAAATGAAGGCTTAAAAGAGGTCAAGGAATTTCCTGTAGTATTCTGAGACTCGGCGTTAGGCTAGTCACGTCACTAAGAGCCTGTACAAAGGCAGCAATCAAATAGCGATCAGTAGCGATGCTGCTTTTACGGAAGACTTTGCTGAGGATGACTGTTCCTCTTCAGATTCACTCTTTGTGAGAACAGAATTTGTATTTGATGATTTGAGTCTTGAAATTACCTCTATTTTGGACAACCATGGGTACTTGAAGTTCACTTCACTAAAAGACACTATGCTCAACTAAAGGAAAGCTTTTATGCCTCCGAGGCCTTTTTAAGTATTGTAAAAGGAACAAAAAGTAGTGCATTTGATGAGAATTCGTAGTATCGTGACTTCATTGAGAGGCTTTTGAACGAAGTTACCGAAAGATTTCCTTTCTTTATCATAATCATATGTCAGGAGTTTTGTTAGTCGGAAAAATCCGGTTTTGAACCCCTAAGAAAACCTGTCCCTGACAGCTTTTATATCAAGTATGACACAGTTTTCGTTAATTGCCTAAGTATTTTCCGAATATGGAAACCGAGGAATCTAATTTTTATTCTTTTAATGGTAGGGGAGACAGTCTTTGGCAGGAGGAAATAATATCGCAGTTTAACAGAACGCTCGTTGTTGAGACTACAGAAAATGTTTATATTTCAATCATGGATCTCGGTCGTTTGTGTACACTCTCAACCAAGCTGACGATGTTTTATCCGGGATGAACGCAGCAAGACTCAATGGAAGGATCGCATGGCAGACAGAATACGAGGATAGAACGCTACAAAATCTAATTGTTATGTTGATTTTGACTCGAAACTCTAAATAATCAACTGCCTACATTTGTACGAAACAAATGATAAAATAGATTGATTTTCACATGTTCACGTCATGGATAAATAGGATTCCGGGAACATAGCAGATTGGTATCGTTGAAGTAGTCGAGAATGTGTTTCTGAGATCTACTAGAACGATGCCCTAGACTAGATTGATTGACGATATCGTCAAAGAATCTATGCCCATCCCTGATGTTATCTTACCTTGGAATTCCAAACTAACTGACCACAATTGCCCTCTGCTAAATAAAGAGCAAAGCATGTTTTTGTTTGCATATGATCATAAGTTTGTTTGTAAGAATTCGTTGTTTCTCAGACACGAAAGGCACATGGACATTTTACTTGGAAAAGGAAAACGATCAGACAAGAAGTAGAAAGCTCAAACAGAGCGCAGAAAATAATCTGGAAACGTGATCATGTAATCGTAATAGGGAGTTTTAGATCTGAGTATCAGGACCAGGACCACGAAGAGTTTACTACCTTCTCATCCTTCTGTACATGTCAGCGGAAATCTCCATTTGAACGTGTTGTAAACATAGTGGTCTTCAGATAACTTTGATAGAAAATCTTGTCGTGTAGAGGACAACTATTTCGTAAGTATATTTCTCCAAAATTTCCTAAATTTCCCAGAATTCTTTCATTTCATCACTCATGAGTTAAAGAGATCTGTTTATCTGGAAAGAAGGAGCACGAAAGATGTCGAAGAATAAAGTCTCTGTCAGTAGAACCGTATGCAAGTTCTAGCCTAGTTGATAAAGCCCTATGGAAATGATATCGTGGAATTTTTTCGACCTAATAGGCTTAAGACGTAACTTGTTAAATTTAGATAGTAAACAATTTAGGCCAGCCTCTTCTTGAGAATCCACAATTCACAAAATTTACAAAATCCTTTATGACAACTTCAATATATTGGAGTGCGATGAGGAACATCGAAAAGTCTTCAAGAGCAAACCCATCCCTTCATTTAGAAGAACTTAATCGCTAAAAGATTGACTAATGTGAGCCACAATCAGAGATCACAATTCTGGGGAAAATGATGGGTTATCACCTTATCGTAAAGGGAAGAAATGCGTGGAGTATAATTATATAATAATAAGCTCAGAGTTCGATCGAAGGGAAGATTGCCAAAGATTTATATTTCTTGGTAAAAAGTATAGACGAAAACATCATTTCCTATTGTGGTCAAGTACTTTTGAGAGTTCATATTACGTTCTTGCAAATCTCTGAGCATAATTCGTCTATATCCCCTTTTCCTCTATAATGTGACCTAGAGTAACCTATTGCCGCAGACAGAAAGACACAGTCACACACAGACACACACAAGCACGCACAGAGAAACACAGTCAAAATTTATCAGGTATGGGTAGCAGCTGCTTACATTCACTTTAAGATTCTGAATGTCTGGTCTGTAACACGTCTCGATCGCGTACAAGCACAATTTTCCAGGAGGTAGCCAGCATTTGAAGCACTTAGGATGGACTTGTCAAAGATCCCTAACCTGGCTACGACATTGAAATATTCTAGCTGAACTTAAACTAAAATGTTGCCTTTCAACCGAGACCTCTGTTTCTTCATGGCAGGTCAAGTCTCCCTGCCAAGCAAATATTTTCAAATGTCGTCAAATATTCAATACAATTTCGACTACGTATTCTCACCACTGTAGAGTTGACTTAATGATGAAATAAAACACTTTCTGTAATTGAGGTAATCATTCACAATCATAGTTTTCACCCTTATCAAGGAATATAGGAAACCCAACTGACACAGTTTTGTGATGTTGTCCTTACAATGCGCACAGGGAGAGTCTTTCTGAGGTTTAGCAAAATTTTGGTTTGATGGAGAATTATAGGAGTTAGATTGCTGCGATAACATTACAGTGATAAATTGACAAGAAGACAGAACCATAAGGAAAAATTTCATTATCTAGGTCTTTTAACGGCACTTTTCGTTATCCATAGACTTTTATAAGGAGAACAGCGTCAGCAGTACCATCTTTCAAGGACTTAGGGGATTAATAGACATTGAACAGTCACCAGGATTTATCCTATACAGTGCATTCTAGCGAGAAGATGTCATCAACTTATAAAATACTTTTAATTTATTGAAATGGAAAATGAAGTGAATAGAATATTGTACCAAGATTGACATAGTCACATTCGCATATCTCAACATTACAAACTTCTGTATCCACCGCTAACAACTCTATTGTATACTGTCTCTAATAAAAGCCCAAACCAGGTAGTCCAAAATTTTGAAATCTAGATTTTTTTACAACTTACTCTTCCTATTCGCATTCCATTCCGTGGATATTATTAAAAAAAGAAAGCATGTGTGAGGACCAATAGTAAGAGGAAGTCGTACGTCTGAATTATGTTTATAAAAATACAGGGAAAGGGAAGCAATGTATACACTAAGGATTCCTGTTTTCTTGTACCTTCTGTCCGTTTAAACTGAGATTATCCTGCAAATTATTGAAATTTTGATACACTAATTACACAGTCCGTATTGTGGAGAGACAAGATGACGAGTGTAGACTTTTTTAAGTCTTTGCTGATAAGAAGAGGTTAGGCTAAGGACTCAACAGGAGGAAGATAGTAACTATGATCGTAAAGAATGATTAATAACCTAAATATGTAGAATGTTGATGGATGATGAAAATACTCAGGTAGGGCTTAAAGATTAAGTATTCAATAATCTAGCACCAAATAAAGAGCGATATAGAAATTGAAAATTGTGCAGGGAGATGTGGTTTCTAAATTTATCTCAATTTTAAAGTTAGTTTTATTAATGTACCTGATGTTTTGTAGAATCCCCTTGAATATAGCAGTGAGACTATTTATTGTCCAGTGAAGACGTAGTAAGTAATGACAATATTGTAAAAATCATGAAGTTGTACATCATACCGTTTGTTCTGAAACATCACTCCAATATACTGTCTCTCCAATCACATCGTAATCTAATGCTACAGGTCTTGTGACGTTATTTGATGGAGTAGGCAGTACGTCATGCTTGAAGGTGGTATTTCCGTAGAATTTTTGCAAACGTTGAATCTCGGCACGATCTAATACGGCGTACATTAATCCAAACTCGAATTCCATTTCTGAAAATGGAAACAGAGAAAATAATACTGTAGGTCTAGCATACCCAAGTATCTATAAAATAGATGATAATATCCTCTAGTGATATAATTGTTTTGAATGATATTTATAGCATTTTTATCATATCTAAGTTATCATATGATTTTATCTATCTGTAGATAATTTTTAAAGAACCCTTTGATCTACTTATTTGGTATGCGAAAATAAGATAAGAATCCACATGTCATTAGTTCAAATCAGTATCAATAAGGGCTTATTCTGCTACGTACATGTTTAAGAAGTTTGCTTCATATTTTAGAGCTAAAAAGTCAAATGAAGTACCTGAATGCCCAGAGAGAACGGTAATTAGGAGGCAAGAAAAAGGTTAACGAGTTAATTACAGTACTGATGCCTATCTATGTCCTTGTAATTCACACCATCGTCCTGATAAGAAGAATTGTAATGCTATCTAGGCTGAATGTTGACCTAGGCGACTAAATATATGTCCTCATACGTCACTGACAACCAAGCCATCTGTACTGAAACTTATTGGCGGTTGCTTCTTAATTTGATGCAAAAGTATTTTGGAAAAAACTATTCCAGAAATTTGCCAATGAGGACGTCATAATCTACACGAATCTACACGGAAGAAAACACGAAGGTAGTATAGATACCTACTGTTTGCACAAATCATTTTATTTACATAAAAAACACCTCTTTACACTCCGCTCTAAGTCTCCGGGATTCTATACCATAAAAATGTGCTGTCGCGCTTAAACAGTCAAGGCATCAAATGTTAAAAAATAGTCTTTTTTCTACTGCTAATAGAGAAATAAACAATCCTGCCAGTAGTCATTCCTAAGTGATGTCTATCCTTTAATCAGAAGAATAACATAAATATGTGAAAATCAAGGAGGTGGGGGTGCGAAGTATAATTTGGAAACTTTTCATGAAGATAGTACATTAAAAATGTTTGACTAAAATGCAATATTTTTGAGAAAGTAAGACTTTGAAGACCAAAATTTACGTTTTGTGTCAATTATGGTTTGGAATTTGTTAGGTGTGATTGGGATAGAAGCATTTAAACCAAGATTATTGTAATTTTTTTAAAGCTGTAAAGTTTTCAATATGAATTTCAATGGGGACACCATTTGCCTGTGCCCCACCTCCTAATTTGAGATTTTATCGTGAGATTAAGAGACGATTGAGCAGACTTTCCGTATAGACAGATTTTCACCCTCTATGTCCTACCTTTTTGTTACGTAATTCAATGGGTCTGGGGATTCTAGTTATTCACGTTATTATGTTTGTCATTTTCGAAACATTAATTTGAGATGAGGTGTCGGCATTTGAGTATCAAAGAGTTCCTGCGTTGTTCTAAGAGTTTCTACGGGATTTACAACAAAACACAGCAGCAAGCCTCACTTAAAACAAGGTACAACGCTTCTCATTAAACCACTGAGCGTGCAATTCGTCGCAATTAGACCAACGCGGAAACGAAATTTCAAATGAGACCAATTTCTAGACAAGTCAAAGAAATCCAAGGTCGGAATTTGACGATAGGAGTTAGAAGGTCGAGTTTTTCATCTCTCTCATATAGTCATTTGTTATTTAATATCGACGTGGTTGTACTGTGAGAAGAAGTCGATATCTCAGCGTATGATGAGAAAGGTCAAAAATCAAGCACTACAGGGAATGTGTCAACGCATCGAAGACAGCTCCATTACGAATTCGCTCAAAGGTCTTTGTCAAGGTGTTAAAAGTCTAACAAAAACGTTTGAACATTCAATCGATTTAATAAAAGATTAAAATGGAGTATTTCTTTGTGAAAGCGAAGTCGTGTAAAGAAGGATGGATGCAGTATGGTACTAACCTCCACAAGAAAAACACCAATATTATCATGCCTAGGTACCCTTCAATCGTGTATGATACTAAGCAACAACCGCTCATGTATTTTGGAGGTTAAAAAGGGCAATTAAAGAGCTTAAAACTAACACAAAAGCCCACTTTTGACGGGATAGCAGCAGAATCGATTAAGGATAGAAACGAAACATCATGAATTGCTTTCTCAAATTGTGTGACACAATTTGGAATAAGAGACAATGGCTTGGTGAATGGGGAAATTGGTTTTTGTGCCAATGCCCAAAAACGGTGATGCATTGCAATCCCACAACAACAGAACAATTACACTCATCATTCATCGTAGTAAATTCTTTCTGATAATTATTGCGGCCAGAATGAGAAAAATGTCAAACAATGAAGTTAATGATGAACAGGCTGGCAAAGGTACGAGTGATCAGATTCTAAATCTCAAGATGGTAATCGAAAAGTGGTAAAGATATCTATTTATGCTTTTTTGATTGTAGAAAAGCTTTTGATATGGTCTGTCATGAGCTGCTCTGGAAGGGAATGATTGAGATGGGCTTCTCCACCCATTTGGGTGAGCTAATCAAGAACCTGTACATCAACCATAAAGCTACTGTAAAAACTACATATGGATTGACTGATTTCTTTAAAATTGAAGAAGGTGGACCTCAAGGATGTACTCTATCCCCTCACCTCTTCAATACTTACTCTGAAAGAATTATGAGAAACGCTCTTGATGGTTTTGATGGTGAAGTAAAGATTGGTGGCAAACCCATAACAAATCTAAGATATGCTGATGACGTCGTGTAAATTGGTGCTAGTATTAGTGAATTACAAACCTTAGTCGACAGAGTCCTTTTAGCAAGAAAACAAGCAAGATTACATCTCAATACTAGTAAAACCAAAGTAATGAAAATTGTTAAAAATCTAGTTGTAGATGAACAAGAGCAAATAACAGTTAATGGTGAACTTGTTGAAAATGTTAAAAATATTTGTTTATCTTGGATCAATGTTCACTGACAACTACGATGATTCCACAGAAATAAACAGACCTCTTTGTATCGCAAGAAAAGCTATGGTTTCACTAAGGAAAATTTGAAAATACAGGGCATAAACATAGCGACAAAAAGGAAACTTCTGGAATCCCTAGTCTTTAGTATTGCTACATAGGGGTCTGAATGCTGGGTAATATAAAAGATCGACAACAGGAAAATCGCTGCGTCCGAATTGCAGTGCTTTCGACGCTTACTGAGAATAAGCTGAACTGACCAGAAAAGTAACGAATTAGTCCTGAATAAAATCGGAAATGTTGAAAGGCTTTTAGTAACCATTGCCAAAAGTAAAATGCCATTCATCGGACATGCCCTTAGGAAAGATGACATCTGTAAAGATCTGCTTATTGGGTCCGTCTATGGTAATAAGCGTAGAAGAAGACCTAAGACAAGGTTCAGCGACAATGTCTGCAAATGTGGTGGCAGAAAATTCTCTGGCAAGATCTTGAAATTTTCTGATACATTATAGTACTAAGCCCTTCCTCATTTGCATTTAAAGAAAACAATTAAGAGTCAGTGACATTAAAACAGCATGAGTACCATCTAACCAGACACGAACCTCCGAAGATAAGCTTTTTTAGAGAATAGAAATCTGTGTAGGATTCAAAGGCAATAAGAAATAGATGTTTGCTGTGATATCGTATGATCACAACAATCATGATTACTCTGCATATTTTGAGGAACATTCTAGAGCACTTACATTTGATTTGTAAGAATATAATAAATAATTATGATGTAATGTTGTATTGTAAAAAGGAGTGATCTGGGAAAAATGCGAAAAGTTGGAATAGAACACAGAGATCAAAACCGACTTTTACTAACAGACTCAACATCGTCCTTGCTGGATAGCATTAGGTGCACTTAGGTCAAACGTTTTGTCCAGTACATAAAAGTTGCTGCTGATAGCTTTACGAATGTATAATCGAACCCTATTTTGCACACAGATACACCATAAAACTGAGAGAACAGTATTCGATTCATATTTTAATCTGTATTTTTATACTGGCTTTCAATGGCCTACTTAATAGTAGAAGAATTGAGTAAATAATTGCTTATTTACTTTTTTAAATATGATATGAGGTCTCCCTTCTCTAAGGTTCAACATAAACTTAGCAAATGTTTCCTTAAGTAGGTTTGCATGTCCCAGTTATGAAAATTTTGCTGTTATGAGTCGTCACTTATTTGATGTTGACATAACTTTACAATTTTTCTTTAGAATCAATAAGTTATCATAGTTTGATTTCAAATACTACAGAGTACCTTGGAG
>JAAAKL020004607.1:0-20668 GCA_010016065.2 Carybdea cf. marsupialis auct. non (Linnaeus, 1758) | reverse complement strand
AGGAACCAGCATCAAATGATAAGGTTTTGTTAGAAAGATTTAAAACTTTGAAATCTGATATCTCGATGTTGGAAAAGGGCAACACTTTCAATTTTGGCTATTGACATTCTTACTAATAAGGGAACATAAAAATTGAGTATCTTTTCCATAATTTAAAAATGTTCAAAGTCATGACGCCACACTTTCCCAGCGCATAAAACTCCACCTAAAATGTTTGTTATTATTCTACGTATAAAAATAAAGTTCAATGGTTCTGTCCTCGGCGGTGTTGTTGTGTTAACGGCAACGTCGGCCATGTTTGAAAGATGGTCAAAATGAATGGTTTTCTTTCCGTCTGATAGGGCATCCAGCATCCGCTGTACTTAAATACGGTAAGACTGAACATGCCAGTTCCGTTATTTGACATCACAACGTCTCTGTGTATCTCAACACTTAATAATTGATAACATCATCATGCTCACCCAATAAACCCCTATCATCAAGACAGGCTATTTTAAAAAAAGATCTGAAATGTTATTTGACTTCTTCTGGAGTGCCTTTTTCTTTCTTATCTACCCCTTTTTTGCTTGGAGAGCGCACGCTGCGCCCCTGTCCTTCTTTTTAATCTGTTTGTATTCTATTCATCTCACTGCAGCTTTCGTCGATAAAGTCTCAGCTTTTCATAGACTTCACCTGCTGCATGGTTTTGCTACATTATCAAGGTGATAAAAAGCTCAAGAGCCACCAGCCAAGTAACAAGCATAATATCCGGGAATTGATATATATCTGGTGGCACATGCGATCAATAGCATCATGTTTCTCAAACGACGGTCAAAGTAGACAGATACTCTACTTGTCTCGTCTAGGATACCTATTACTTCCCGGAACCAGCCGAAATTTGTGCGTACAAACAACATGAAGTTAGAAGATTAATGAGAAGAACAGAAGAACTGCTAGCTAGCAATTGGAATGTGCAGGGATTCCCTCAGAGATTTCACTCAAGCACCTACTGCATTTTTGTAAATAGACTTGACATCAAACAAGTCCTTCTGAAGAGGGGAGTACTGATTATATCTGATATGAGAGATATCGTAAATTCATGGTTAAGTGCGCCCTATCCAATATGCATCCCTTTGGGATCCTTTTAAGACGAGAAAGTCGCTTGGAGAGATTTTACGATACGGCAATTGATAACAATAACTTAGGCGTATTATCATCCGTTCATAAATTATTTGGCTTGTGGAGAAAACTTCGAGAAAATACGCTCGAGATTGTGTAAAATATAACTCTATTACTCTAACGTGCGTGTACAATCACAAATAGGGAAAACTGCCCATACAATCTTACCGCGAACAAGAAGTAGATATCAAAGGGCCTGGTGACAATTCTCCACATGGCTATCCTTTTCACTATCTGATTTTAGCTGATTTAAGCCAACTTCTCTACTTACAAACTTGATGTTGTACGATGCTAAACCTATGTGTATTGTAAACTTGACATGGCACCGTGGCGTTTTTAATTGAGAAATATCAACTATTCCATTCAAATTCTGCTCTGCAGCTGGCGTTATTGCTGCGTTTTTCTGTCCAACTTCAATTATCAACGATTTGTCTGTCTTCATATCATATCTGGCGCAAATTACGCTGTGGAAAACGTGTGCTGTCAGGCATCTCTTTGCACTCCGAGCACTTGATTCACGTAAGAAGTCATAAGGGCATTTCTGTTTGTTTGACCAGCTTTACACCTGCAAGGGCCCCACCTACGATTGCTTGACGGAGATTGCTGGCAATTCACCAGCCTTCTTTGTTGTAAACACGTATTACTATCGCGTGATACAACATCCAAGCTACGTTTTATGTTTACCAATAAAGGCAAACATCGGTCACGCACCATTATGTTCAATAGCATGTCGCTTTACTACATCTTAATGATTATTAAACATTTGCGATATCGACCCATTGAAGGCCAATTGAGCCAGACGTGACACGGTCATTTATATAATATAGAATGCAAGGGAAACCATTCCAATCATGCACTGCAGAGCTGATGGTGCCATTATCATTGACATGACTACGGGGAACTGGGCAATATGCCCCTTAGTTTCTCTTAAAGTCCATCTCATAGTTTGTCCTTACCTGACATAAAAATAAGGGCTTTTCTGAAGGATAAGTTTCCGAGCGTTTAAAGTCATAGATTTTAGTGTAGATTTCTTGTTTCGGAGTTGTTTAAAATTATTTAGGCTTTGTTCTAAGTTCCAACTGTTAATAAAACTAGGAACTTTATGTTGTAATGATTATTGTAAACGTGGATATAGACTTTGGTGAGACACATATGATCGAATATAGGAGGATATCGAACAACTCGCTGTTTGATTCACAGCAGAAGTATTTCTGTAGTGAGACATATTGCGGTGCCAGGACCTACAAGCAAAGAGAAATTCAACAAGCAAAATGGTATCAAATGCATACATCAGAATTTAAGGGGGATTCTCGTCAAGGTACCTCACTTTGAAGCGCTTCTCTGCGCCACACAAGGGGAGATAGAGATTGTAAGCAATGCTTTTTTTAGCAATGCTACTGGAACCGACAGCGCTGTTCTCTACAACCTAACAGAATATGTATATAGTCAATGGGATAGAGGCAATGGAAGAGGTGGAGGTCAGGGTTTTTGTCGAAGAGGGAGTAATTTGTAAACGAGGCGATAATTTCGAAACGCCCCTGCATGGGGTGTCTATGAAATAAAATTGTTATTTTCAAATCAAAATCAATTCTATCTGGCTGCTACTACCGCTCCCTAACTTTATTTCTGGCCTTACACCTATACTTGGAAACTATCAACAATTATCCGTTTGGCCGATAATCTCGAAAACGGTTGAGAAAGCAATGCATAAGGCTCTCATAGGTTTCCTACTAAAAGATCCTCAATACGGTTTTCGTAGGATATGTTCCACAGATATGCCAGGAAATCTACTCTTTGAAAGGACACGGTGCCTCATCGACTCTGGTGAACCTGTTGGAATTGTAGTCTATATTCAGGTCTATCCAGAAGCTTTTGATGTAATTGGCCATAATACCCTACTATCAAACTTCTCGTCTTTTGGAATTCAAAATCCAAAGGTACTACGATTCGCGAATTGTGTTTTACATAGAACATAGCGTTTTACATCGGTGGAACGAAATAAAGAACCGATCGCTTAGTGAGTGGCGTACCGCAAGGCTCAAGCTTATGACTTTTTCTCTTCATATTGTTTTATAACGACTTAAACAGAATAGAACATCGTTTAGAACTATCTACTTATGCAAATTACACCTTCATTTTCTTTGCCGACAAAGACCCGTAGCAAATTGCGAGATTTTCAAACCTGATAGTTATAGCAAATTGTTGTAGAGAAAAAAGCTTGTAGACGAAATGGAAGCGATGTTGTTTGACACGACTAAAAGACTGAATTCGTCAGGAAACAGCTGTATATCATCTACGATAGTTCTCCAATCAGTACTCGGTGTAAGTTTAGGCAGCACATCTACATTATCAAAAAAGAATAGCCATGGCTATAAGCGTGTCAGTTCAAGATTATGTTTCTTGGATTGTATGAAATATTTTCTAACAGGAGAAGCTCCTTAAATATTATAGTGCAATGATGGTATTTCTATCTATATAGGGAGGGATAATTCATACGCGATACACAGTCAACCAAGTCTGTCTACTAAAGCATTTAGAAGGACGAGCAAAGCAGATCATTCTTGGGTAACAAATGTCCTAAATCGACCAACAACTTAAGCTCGAGTGTAGCATGAAGGTCAAGACATGTCTAAACAAAGAATGATTTTAAGAAGGATGTCTTAACAAATTCTTTTTATTACTGGCAGGCTTTGTTGATTAATTTACATACAGTTTATAATTAACTTAGGTTTTCGTTTTCTACAGATTCCGTTGTGTTTTTTTTGGCAATCTTTTCTAAAATTTTCTGACTTTTCAATAATTTCAAATGCTCGCAAATTTTAACCTTTTATTTTGAGGAAACAAGATAAACAATAATAGCAATTGTATTGTTTATGCAGTATGTATTATACTGAAGTTCCTATACTGTATATATATTCCTGGATAATAACTGATAATAATTTTAAAGTATAAAATGAAATAAATTGTTAAGAAAAGCCAGTTTGAATGTCTTGCAGAGAAAAAAATTTACTGGGTTTACGTGACACTTTTCCTGCTTCTCTACTTTCCTCGTACTCTGTTCTCAAGTTTTCAGTTTTTATTAATAAAATTCATAATCCTTTTTCAACCCCCTCCCCTGGTCGTTGCGTAAAGTTTAAACGATCCCTTGTTTTATTTGACAAAGGTTAGGGCAGATACCTCTCTTGTGTGCTACGCAGATGCATCGAGATTAGACTCGGATTGTTCATCCGTGATACTTCTGATCTTTCTGTAATTTAATTCGTGCCTGAATAACAGATTCTTAGCACATGTTTATTAGTTTTTGACATTCTTTCTTTTGTTTGATCTGTCTCATGTTAATTGAGTAAGCCAGAGCACTTTCAGTCAATGGTTGTTGTATGTAGCAATTGCTACCAGACCAGATGTTGCACAGGCAGTTGATAGTGTATCAAAACTTAACTCTTTTCCTACAGAGGCACACTTCACAGCAGTGAAGAGAATATTAATTTATTTGAAAGATACTATAGATTATGGACTTAAGTATGTAAGTTCAGACAGTAGTCAAGAGCTCATTGGATTCTCAGATAGATAGTCCGTCGTCGCTCAAAAGCCGGAAATTTATCTGTTTTGTTAGATGATGTATCAGCTGCCATAACAATAGGCATGCTACTGTTTCTTTATCAACAACTCAAGCTGAATATTTTGCTCTATGTTCAGTAGCCCAAAAGACAATATGGTTAAGGAAGCTATTGTCTGAAATTGGTGTCAATCAATGTATACCAACCATAGTTGGTGAGGATAACCAAGGTGCAGTAGCAATGACAAAGAGCCCTGTCTCTCACAGCAGAACAAAGCATATTCAAGATGCAGACCATCACACTGTGATCAAACTGACTTACAGTCAAGGTGAAGACATGATTGCAGATGCATTAACAGAGCCACTTCCAAAAAGAAGATTTGAAGCACTTAGGCATGGCTTAGGCATTGAGGGGTTGTCTGCATAGATTACGTACTTTGGTGGGAGTGTTGTTGTATGTAGTAAGCAATCAATCATATTAAACTTAGTATGGACAATTGATTATAAAGCAACACTAGCCGCCATGTTTGTTTGATTAGACTACACGAGGAATGCAATTCAGTCTGTTACGCTTTGTCAATGATCGTGTATACATGTTTCTTGTTGATTATAGATATGTTTTGGTCTTGCATAGTGGTATATTCATCATAACAGACCAATCAGAGAACACTAAGTTACAATGAAAGGTTTAAATAGGCTGAAAATAATCAAAGATCGGTTAATGTTCGTGTGCTAATATTTAATTGATAGTTAGTATTAGGACAGAGGTTCATGATCACGGGAAGAGGAAACAATACATATCTAAGAGTCAAGTGTTTGTGTAATGCCCTATCATGACAGTGGGTTATGATAATAGACCTAGAAGGAAATTTATGTATTATTAGGACGCGAGAGGAAAATCAACAAGGGAAAATGGAAACATCTGATAAAGTTATGCGTCTTTTACACCTCTTGTAAAAAGTTCCAAAATGTACTTAATTCAAGCTTAGCTCAAATTTTATGAATGCAGCGGAAGTAAACAATTCTTGGACGGAGCAATGCGGTTTGAACGCTTTGTAACCTTAATCCTCTACTAACGTTTTGAAATGTAAATATTGGCATTTGTGATACAAGCTTCATTGTACTGATGAGTACAAGTACTATGATACTTGGTCCTATTTTTGCTGGTATTTTTGCGGGTATAGACGGGCAGGGACATCTTGCACAGATTTGTGTTATCATAAATCCAGCTGGCCATGATTATATCATAATCAAAACACGCGTATTCTAATAAAAAATATAAATTCTGGAATTAGCTTTGACTAATCTAGCAAACTAGGAGAGTTATCGGGAAAAATAGAATAATCGTCCTTAAAACCCAAACCTTATTACGGAAATAAAAACAAGTTATGAAATAGATTGAAACATGACGTTCTAGTATGCCTGTCAGTCAATCAACCAATCAATTAATCACTCAATCAATATGTCTTCGTCGTTCTCTATATCATCATACAATATAGAAATTCTGCAGCATTCAAGTCGTCGCTGTCCTGAATTTCAGGATTTGTTTACAAATATTGCAGTATATCTTCAGAAGTACGTGATGGCTCAGTGGTTCCGTCTGCAGCTTTGAGTGCAGAATGTTTGAGGGCTGAAAGTTCTAGCTTCAAATCCCACTCATAGCGATTGAAAATTTGCCTGTTTCATCAATTTGTAAACTGAGCCATCACGCTGGCCGCCAACCCAGTGGGTCATTCTTCCAGGGTCGGCAAATGGGAACCAGTTCATACTAGGGTCAAATTGCGGAAACACAAGGAAGAGGAGTGGCGCCCCTCCCTGCTTTCGGGCAGAAGCCACACGAAAAGGGAGGCCTTCGGGTCGCCCTCGACTGCGGTCGAACAATTTGAAATTAGAGTTGCGTATTTTAAGTGCTTCCCTTATCCTGAATTCCTCATTGACTGCTTCTGTATTTGCCTTTGACTTAAATTTATTTGAGGTACAGCATTCAAGTTCAGATCTATCAGGGTACAGGAACAATAAGGTTCTGACCTGCATCCATTTAGGTCATTTGGTTAAATTTGTATCATCCTCATCTACACAGTGATTAAGAGGATTTGTAAAGATTATACTATGAGCTTTTATCTCAAAGGTCTGAATATTTAAACGTGACCTCGAACAGTGAAATAACGTCATCCCTAAACAAACGTGTAAAGCAATCTAGCTGCTTGTAGAGTTACGAGATTGCTACCAAGTTATAGTCGAGGCTCTAGATTCAGGAGAATATTGGCATCAGTGACATGGCCACTGGTGGTGGGGGTGGAGAGGCTATAGCCTCCATTAACTTCCAAGGTGATTGGAAATATTTTAACAGAGTTTATAAAGAACATGGTCTTATATTAGACAAGGGATGACAAAACAATCAAAGTAAGGGTATAGATCTAGAAGCATTAAACTGCTGAGCCCTCTTCCCCGGTTTAGCCGTCCCCCTGCCCCATAGATAGTTGGTCATTACGGCACTGGGCATGAAACGGCTATGATATGATCGAGTAGTGTTGAGCGCACCCTCGTTCATTGTAGAGGCAGTGTATTGAATCTACAACCACTCTCCCTTATCAACTAGTAATTCAAAAGCAAGAGCGTCAATTCAATTAACAACAACGACTGTGACAACAATCTGGAAAGTGGATGGGGGGAGGGGGGCATCGGGAAGACGTTTACATATAAGAGAGGTACGGACCAAACAACGTCTTTACAGTGACAGTTCATAACAAAAAGATGTCTGGAAACAAGCGAGGAACAAAATGCAAAAAGTAATCACTTTTAAAACCTGTGAACAAGGAGTCACCCTTGTACATGGATACTGGTGGTATGGGAAGAACAGTAAGGTTTCGTTCGTGACAAAAGCAATGACCTTGGGGACGTTGAAGTTTGATCCACTGACACGGAAGGTACGCAAACTGTCCACCAAACCTTGATAGTCTACCTATTGATATGAAACCTTGTGGAATACCTTACCAAAGTTTCCGAATGATTTCCATATACGCATATACTGTCTACGCTTTTGTAATATTCAAACATTCAGCCGACATTTTACGAGCAAGCCTATTTATATACATACAATCATTTTTCTGAAGATCGCAAATAGGGTGATATTCGGAGTAGCGAACCCACCTTCTTTTCTCTTGATGTTTCCTCTCGCTATCCATACGTCAGAGTAATGAAAGTGTACAACATCTTGCAAAATTGAGAGAAGAAGTAAATTGTTTAATTTATAGCTATCAATGAGATAAAAAGTTCCATTGGTATCTAGAATAACGATATAATAGTTGATTACCATAAATTATATCGTGCAGAGCCGATAGAAATTTCGCGTATTTTGTGCACACGCATTTTTAGTAACCTATGTCATTTATTCTTCACGTGACCCAAAGAAGAACCCTCTATATGTTTCGCCCTAAACCCAAGCTATGATTCTGTTGACATACAGAGATTTAAGACATCTATCACCTCGTTTTGCAAACCTGATTGCTAATGAATGATGGATAGAACAAACAATAAAAATGAAATAAATGATAGTTTAAAAAATCACGAATTTTGAGCCTGGTATTTCCTAAATTGAGACGCACTAAAACTTTTCAAATCTTTACTTCAAGGATGTGGTACCTCCTTAAAAATGATTTTGAATTCTGTTTTGCCACATTGTAGACATAACATTTTATTTTAGCTTAGCTTCTTCTGTTATATTGACGGCTTTTTAAAGAAAGGAATCATACAGTTGCAACTAGCTTTTATAGCAAAAGTAATAGCACACGATGTAAACAATTTGTCAGTATAACAACACTGATTTGCCCCTCAGACAACTGGAAATAGTGATATGGGACTACGTGTATTACTCTGCAATAAATTCTGGAATTATCCAGGAGAGAGAGAGACAGAGACAGAGAGAAACAGATAGAGATCCTGTACAAAATAGAACAGTACAAATACCACTATACAGTGCCATTGATAAATGGAGATCAACGCGAGTCGGTTAACCATTCAGTTCCACGGACACTGATTGTCAAGACAACACCACTCTGGCAGTCAGAATTTTGATTGGCTACCTTGTAAAACACAGTTGGGTAAATAATTTGTTGATTCCCTTTTCGGTTATTTTCTGACGAATTGTACTCTGAGTAGTGTCAGACGAAAAAAGCTTTTTAGTACAAAATGAATTTGCTATTTCGTGCAGTTTTATTATTCTGTACCATCAATAAACTTTTCGAATAAATGGAGATGTAGATTTAAAACTCTACAGCTTATTCTCAACAGGTCACAGTAATTAGATATTCTCAACCAGCAGAGCAGATAAATGAGGGCGTCACGTAGATTCGAGGCAGATTGTAGAGAATCATCCCATATTTTAAACGTCACATTATCATTCTCTTTGGAAATGTATGAAAAGGAGAGTAGGCAGGTACTTACAATGAATCAGAATGCGCTATTCTTACCAAATCGATACAGAAGTTTAAGATAGGTATATCAGACATGTGTATAAATTTCACTAATAATGGATATCTAGCTTAACACGCTATTAAGCATTCTTCTATAATCAATTTATCACAGTCCGATTTTCGAATTTTAATGTTAAGCTCGTGTGCCCGAAATATTGTCTGAGTCATAATGAGAGGGTAGGACATTCGCCGGACATGCCATGAAAGAGCTGTTGAAACTCGTAATGGATACTTTGCAATTAGATTTGATAATAAACAGAAGCACATTCACTCCCTATCCCTCTTTGCAGAACATTAGTTTTTGAAGTATGAAGAAACAGTAATGATATGACGTTTGAAAAGAGAGAAGGACAGGGGTAGGGTATATCAGACGCCCACTCTCTTTTCAATTTACATCTAGTAGTTTTAGAGGTTGCGGATACTAAAAACCGTGGTCAAACGTAGGGAGACCAAGAGGGCTTTGAAAAGTGTAAGGGTAAATTTAGATCTTTATAGTCACTAATAAAATGCTGTAAATCAAAACTCTACAATAAATATCACCTGTTATTATGCAAGCATGCTAATTTTCTGCTGGTCGTGAAGCTATTCATCATCTAGTGGTGTGCAGGAGTGTGGTGAAACTGCTTACAATCAAAATAAGAACCATGTATATTTGATTCCATGTGGTTACAAATATACATTAAGAATTGATTTGAATTTCCAAACGTCATCCTATGGATAAAAAGACAACAAAAGGAAACGTTACTATACCTTCTCGAATTAAATGGGCTACGAAAGCTGAAGCATGTGTTCACCAGCAGGGGCTAAATTTATATTTCACAACATAGAAATAAACTCGACTGTATTCTATAAACTGTATTAAATACCAAATTCTAAAGACGATTGTGGCTTTTTTAAAGTTTAACTCTTAGAATAGATTAGGGTTGATTCTAGTCGTTTGAGAGGAGTCCTTCTATATTCAGCTTGAAGCAGTAAGCACTTGTGAAACGAGACATAAAGATTACAGGTCAAATGGACAGCTTAAACATAAATCATCAAGGATTTACTTGAACCATCTTCAATCAAAGCTAAATCACAATCTTCAAGGAGCCATCTGCGACAACTGTGACATCTCCAGTTTAAACGTCTATCATAACTTGCAATCTTTACTATCTCAGTTTTATAAACAGTCAAGTACTTCCTTGTGGCAGTATTGCAACGCTTTAACAAAAATACTCATGTGGACACCTTAAACTTCGCATAGGTGATGGCTCTTGAAAGCCGTTTGCACAAGAAAACGTTCTGGCGATCAGAACTTAAATGAGTCATCTCATACAAAAAACGTTGATCGAGTAGATTTAAAAATACAAATGCTAGATCACATGAAAGTAAAGTATTTATGTCATGTCGTGTTAACGCACAGGAATTTTACTATTCTTATGTTTCATAAACAAATGAGCAAAAAGTAAAGACGTCTACTTGTTCGAGTGCATGCACATAGAGAAATTGTGGTCATAATTTATGATATATTCATACGTGAGCACTGCAGATAAACTTGTTGTTGCATTAAGTACTTGTAGTAATAATAAAAAGGGTTATAGCAAACATTGATTTTAGAGAAAAACAGCATCAAGAAATTTCGTTTTTCTTATACCAAAGCTGGAGGTAAGCAAGAGTCTAGACTAGCTGCTAGACTGTTTCAAAGTCAATTTAAGGAAGTTTGAAGAGTTTTCTTTTGGCATTTGCTCTTGTATTATTTGTCAGTGTCCTATGCAATGAATTTTGACTGATGATAATAACTGTGATGATGACTACAATAGTAACCATGATGATAGTGATAATGATGGTAATCATGATGGTGATCATGATTGTGATCATGATGGTGATCATGAGGGTGATGATGATGGTGATCATGATGGTGATCAAGATGGTGATCTTGATAGTGATCATGATGGTGATCATGATGATGATCATGTGGTGATCATGATGGTGATCAGGATGGTGATCAGGATGGTGATCAGGATGGTGATCAGGATGGTGATCAGGATGGTGATCGGGATGGTGATCTTGATGGTGATGATGGTGCTAATCTTTATTACAGTTACTATCTGTGATGCATCGAAATCTTTAAGGATTCGAAGTTACCGGGTGGTAACAATTGCCATGTGTATTCTTGTATTTCAAGCGTTTAAGGTGCTCACAGGAATTTGATAATCATAGTTTAACCTTCACATCATTTTATCCTACGAAATGTGATGAAACAAGAGAGACAAAGAGAAATGTCTTCAAATTGACGTTGACAGCCAGTTAAGTTTCCTTACGAAAAGATACTTTTTTCACTAGTAGGACAAACATTTGCATATTGCCGGCTGGTTTATTTGAATACACAAAATTTATCATAAACACTATAAAGCCTCTATGTGTTGGTTCCAAGCTCCAACAAGGAGAACTTTCTCAACCCATAAATATTCTGCAAAGAAACGGTAGGTCCTAAGTACTTACGTGAAACGGAGAATATGAAAGGACTGGAAACAATTCGTCAAACCACTACTACGTAGGTGTCACAATGTGTTATCACAACATGTTACCAACTGTGGTTCTACAAATGTCTCGAAGATGTCATACACACTAGATTTACCTCTTTATTTCTAATTATGGTCAAGAAGTAAGCCAAATATAATCTCTCAATTCAAGATTTGAGGTAAACATAACGTAAAAAATGTCATTAGGACTTTCAAATATTATCAAGCATTACTATTAGTGTTTAGACATAACGGGGTCAATAATACAGCCGTAATCTGTGATTATATATATCAATGTCTGTCTTAGAAATGTTGCGATGCTTAGAAATAATACCAATAAGAGTAACCTGTCTGATTTTCATGATTACAGTATCGAAAATTGTTGTAAATTGTATACGGATGACCGCTTTTGCAAAACAGACTGAGCTAGGTCAGCTTTTCACCTAGCCCTCCTCGAATCCGTCCACATCAAAGCAGCAAAATCGTTGCCTTGCAGACAAAAAGAATTTGTCTTTTCATTTGGCCATTTCGGCTAAACATTTAGTTCCACAGACACTGATTGGTCAAAGCAGCACCAATCTAGCAGTCTAACAGTCAGACCTCTGATTGGCTACTTTCAAAACACAGTTTGGTACAGGTTTTCTCAATTTCTTCTCATCTCAATTCTGACGATTTTGCGTGTCTTTTCGCTATTTTGTGCAGTTCTATTGTTTTGTACCCCCAACAAACTATTTGGATAAAAAGATCTTCCCATCCCTTTCGTTGAACTTAAGCCTAACTCTAATCTTAACCTTAATCCTAACCCGTAATCCAGCCTAGCCTTAACATTGCTCAGGCATTGAAATATTTCAACCCTGGTGAAAGTAGGCTAAATTTAAATGTAAAGGTTAAATCGATGTGGAACATTTTGCAGATTCCATTCATTTCTGTTTAATCGCCTTTGAGGCTGAATCGATTTCTAGTTTGCAGATATATAAAATTAAAACCAAGCAGTGATTGTGAATGAACTTGTCGCAATATGTAGAAAAGCTATTGAAGTGTCTCTCTGATGGCTTTCAGGTTTGCAAGCTCATTTAGGCAAGAAGTAAGTTCCTGGGAGTCAACTCTGAGCACTTATAGAAATTCGAAAGGGTTTTCTCATCTCAGAAGATGCTGGTTTTTGCATGCGCAATATTTTGAAAACGATTTAATAGGTCTTGGATTACGAGTCAGTGTGTGTAGGTTGAAAACTTGAAGAAATCGAATAAAATTTTATTTTATTAATTTAATTCACAGGTGGGTTTTATATACTTTTCTATTGCCCCTCTCCCCCAATACAATAGTTTGATAATGTGTGCCTTATGTCTAAAGCAAAAATCCATCCAATGGGGATTGATCGGATGGCATTAGAAGATGGACAGAGAGAAATTTCCTGATCATCAAGGGAAATAGTCTACTGTTAGCACTATTGAAATGTTGAAAAAACGATCGGCAGCTGGTCTCCTAACACTATTACCTCTAGCCAAATCTCCGACCAAACTGTCCTCTATTCTTGGTTCGTGTGAAGTGTACTAACTTGCTATAGTAAGGTCGCTTATGGCAAGATGAATATTGCAACTTTTTCTGCAGAAGAACATAGTTAATCTTAAGCACAAGCCTTTATGCAGATGGCGTGCAGCTTTGCTCCGAAAAAGACAACATTTTTCTAAAACTGCTCCAACAGCTGCATTAAAACCAGGCAAAACAACATGGATTATTTTAAAGACTTCAATGTTCTTGCACTACGATCCTCAAACACGATCAAAATCTGGAAACGCTATGAAAACAAAATTACCCAAACTATTGGCAAATGAAAACGTCATCAGGTTCTTTAGCATGGAAATAGCAGTGTCCTTGCCGAGTGGTGTTTAAAGCTTGTTCTAAATCTACAAGAACTCTATCTCTACAAAATAGTCACAGTCCCTCTGTCATTTTGCCATTCTGAGTGCCATCTCCATCGAATTCTTTTCTGAGATGATAAAATTGAAGGGGTTCATGAAACGCAACTGTTCAACAACAGAACTGGATTGTTTAACAAATTGAAAAAGTGTTCTTAACTTTATATAGAAGAAACTGTTTCTGCCATGTCATATCCTTAACATCGTTACCAAATTAGGATTATCGAGGTCTCCTATTCTCGTTACTTTATTGGGTGTACAATGACAACCGATGAGAAATCCTAGTGGCCCCTTCTCCTCTTGTGTCAGAGAAAAAACAGCATTGATAGAGATATGTGCAGCAACGTAAGATTTTTGTCTCGACACATTTTGTGTAATCCTATAGCTAAGGTTTTTAAATGTATGCATCAGATAGCTAAGACGTACGGACAAAATAGTCCAATACAAGCATAAGATATGCACTCTGTTTTGCAAGAATGTAGTAAACTATATTTGTTGTTGTTTTCTGAGACAGATAGTGTTGGGCATTAAGAGCGCGCCAGTTGATTTTAGAGCGATAGATAAAGTAAATTCCATAACTGCTAGATTAAAGCTCAGGGCGCCTATTTTAAAGGGTAACTCACACTGAAGTCACTTGGATGAGAGGTACCATTTTTAATTATTTTTTATATTTTTTTAAGTGGCTTCGGCCTGATCAACGCCGAAGTCACTTCTAGAAACGGGTTACTTTTCCTTTTCGGATGACAATCTATTCATGCTTACTTTTTATGCTTACTTTTCATGCTATTTTATGCTAGCTATTCTTGCTATTCATGCATGTTGTGCCCCCTCTGTCATATCTCTCGAAACATAGTTTCCCACTTCACAAGAGCAGATGCCACAGCACAGTACCTCCGGGATCGTGGCAAGCAAGCTCAGGGTCGGTTCGAACTCACGACCCTCGGAGTATGAGTCTGACACTCTACCACTATGCTACTACTGTGTTATTTAGTAAAACAATTCGACAAAAAAGTTTTTCCATATTCAAGGTAGTAGAAGAGAAGGGCTTCTCTCTGCTTTTATTCTTTACAAAGAGTAATTAAAGTTTTTGAACTTTTTTCTGCAGCAATTTTATCAGAATGACAGCCATCTACCACCTCTCCTCCTTCTCCCAGTAGACTAGAGTAAGTTGATATAAATAACTGTTTTACTTACACGGTTAATCAAAATTGGAAAGTTGCAGTTTTCAATTTGGAACAAATAACAATTGTTTTGATTTAATTTGGTCATTTTTTTATTATAATCGATCTCATGTCTTCCTTTGACTGAAAAATATCCGTTTCAGTTTCTTATGGCGCCTCTGATTGATGGGCTTGAGGGTAGGTCCCGTTCATAGACCTATTGTAAGAGGCCTAAATACACCCCCGCGGCCCCAACTGCAACCTTTTGATATGAGATCCTCCCTTAGATATGCCCACCTTGCTGAATTTAAGCTCGACTGATTAGTAAGTTTGAGGAAGAAGGAGTGGAACTAAACAGAGCCAGCGACACGCATGGACAACACCAGTTACAAAATGGATATAAAAGACAAGTCGCACTATCAGATAGACTTCCTTATTAGAGTTTGCAATTGTATTACTTGCCGCTACTGTAATCACCTTATTATAAAAGACTCGGTTAACTTTTGTAACTTTTAAGCTCATAAATAGACATGATAAGATTCTAGATTCTGTGACCGTTTTAGTTAACGGGTAGTCCTACTTCATTTGCCTAGAAGCCTTTTAATAATTGCGGGAGGTGGAGGGTTGACGTCTCTTAATTCCCCTCTTTTCTCATCATTTCTCCACTTTCATACCACTGATCTTCATCTTCATGGGATAACAGTTGTAGCCGATGAACACCGTTGTCTCGGAGCCCTATGCAGCATTTTTGTAAGTTGTCACGTGCAGCTTAGCTTACACGTGATCGGTATCGCAATGTATCTGTTGGAGATCGCCTTATCAAAACGGATATTGTTAAACGGAGACATTCTGATCACGTATGCGGGTAACCATAGAATTTCTGCAATGTTTATTGATTATTGTAACACAAAGAACCATGTATGAAATATGAACACAATGTACAAAACGTATATCTCAATCCGGCACAAAAGTTCTTTCATTTGATCATTTCACGCATGTGACTGAAGACCTAATCTCCAATGTACGCTATCTCATAAGGGACGAAATAAGATAAGAATATCAGCTTTGAGATTATACACTGTGACAGGAAATACACGACCAGGTTACCAAGCTGATGTTTACAATCTCTTTATTCATTGAAGTTCGATGTATTGTGAGTTCATGATAAGAATGTAAACATGGTGCCTTACAATATCTAGCTGTCGATTATGAAACTGAAGGCAGTTGAAAGTTTCATTGCAAACTACCGTGAAAATAAGACTAAATATTGGCCAAATAGAGAGATAGGAGACAAAGCTGATGATAACACTGGTAGAGCTTGAGTTGCCATTTTGATACGAAGATACGCAGAAGATAATTGAATAGTTTGGTGCGACGATGAGGCCTTCTGAAAGCGGGCAAATCGAGTATTATGTTGAGGCCCTAGGATGTATATTACCAAGAATGGAAAGGTTTTGTTTGGGTAGGCTTATGCGTTTGTAACTGAAGGCAGATTATATTCACCTAATAAATTTCGATTAAAAATCAAGGTGGAAGATCTGAGCTATCAATCCCTATGTAAGAGCTTGCATAGCAATCGCCCCCGAAATAATACTCAGGGTGAACGACGCTATCTTTGTCTATTTTTCGTGACGACTAGCGCTATTTCTATTAGAAATACGCCATTTTTGAAATTAACGTCTCTTCAACTTTGCTACGTCTGGAGGACCTTTTAAACTAAAATTGTAATTGTTACTGAACAAAAAATAATGGCAAGGAGTGTAGAAACTCAAGCATTAAGTAACCAGGACGAATTGAGCAGGGGGCAACGATAAGTTATGTAAAAATTGCTATGTGTAACTCTATGTGCCAAGCCATAAATTTTCTAAAGGACATCACTCAACATATTACCATTTGGCAGTGGAATCACACTTGGACAGTGGTATTACCAGTGAACAAATGTTCATTGAAATTTAATATTCCTCTGATATCATATCAGTTCTATTGACTGACATTACGCACGCTTCACCATGAAGGTGGAGACATCAGAACTAAAGAGCATTTTAATCCGATATCACATAACGTTTCATTTTACTTAATTACGTAATCGTAACGGAATTACACCAGTTTCCCAAAGCCCATTGAAAGTTATACAGTGTTGAAATGTAGCTAATAACAAATTGTCACTTTTCTCCAATATTTCTTTAGACCTGTCGTAAACACTGAATCGAGCATCCTCCGTCTCAAAGTGAGATCAGTCGTTGGACGCCATTGAAGTCTCTATCAAACAAAGCTCATAAACAATGTTAAGTAACATGGTGAACTTTCGCGCGCTATTTTGACCTCTGGGGGGGTAGTTTTCATGACTCCCTTTTTCGCTCTTGGAAGCAATGGGCAGCTCGACCCAGTCCTTTTTAGAGATCAGCGGTCGCAAAACGTTTGGAGGACCCCTTTATATTTTTCATTGAACGCTAAAAGGGCAGTTGATTCCAAAATAGGAGTGTCACCGAGAAGAGAGAATTTGAAAGTATCAAGTCTGAAGAGATACTCGAGAAAAGTATGGCCACCGTGCCGGGAGCTCTTAGACGTTCTCATATCCCTTTCCAGGTAATTGATGATAGATATTGATTTACATCTTATGTATAAATAACAACAACCGTATTTTTAGAATCCTAATTACACACGTAACGGCCAAAAATGCGTTAGAAACACTCACTCACTCACTTAAATGATTTAAATCATTCGTATTATTTTGTATCAACCCTATACATACAATTCAGTTCTCCGAAATAGTTTCATTTACAAACCACTGATATAGTGTGAGAGTAAATGAGAAGACAAAAGGAAAGAGAACAGCAAAGACAAGAGGGACAGAAATACAAACATCAAATGCACTCTATATTGTGTGGTGTGTGTGCGTGTTTGTGTGTGTATGTTTTCTGTGTGTTTGTCTGTGTGTGTTTGTCTGTATATGCTTGTCTGTGTGTGTTTGTCTGTGTGTGTTTGTGTGTGTGTGTCTATGTGCATGCGGGAAGGGGGGGGGGGGGGGGTAAGAAAGCAGAGAAATTTTGGAGACAGACTAGATTTCTAGTACTTAAAATATATTGCTTCCCTATTCATGCATCTGCAAGTAAACATCACCACTCAAAACATCTTGTCTTGTATCTGTCTACTGATCATAGGGGTCCACATGTACTAGAGGATTATTTCGTGAACCTTTTCAGATCACAACCAAAGGATAAACTTTAGTTTTGGTGGATTCGTTATGATATATCAAAAAAACTACCTCCCAAAGCAATCCTATAAGTTCTAAATAGTGACTTTCAGAGAAAATTTGACTCTCAATCTACTAATGGTAGAAGAGGCTACATACACAAACAATGTTTTTTCAGTAGTAATAGTCGACTTGGAATCTTTTCAAGAAAGTTGTCATGGCTGTAACATCAGATGTTACGCCAAACAAATTATTCCTCTTTATCGGGACATTCGTAAATTAAATAATGTTTGGTAGCAGACAAAGCTATTCAATAAGCAGACAATCCCTACGTTGTCCTCTTTAGCATTTCCATAAACCTCTTTAAAATGTTCACAAATCTGCTTTCAAAAATAGCATTTTAACTTGAGTTAAATCATTGCCGGAGGGATATTCTGTTGTGCAGCCAATGGCTTGTTTACAATGGTTACACAGCGCGAACGTAAATCGTACAACCTTGGAATCCGTACTACACAAACAGAACACAATGTTTTGTAGCTTTAATAACGAAGAATAATAGATAGCATCCTTTCTTTGTGAATTCTTTAAGTGGTTTATCTCATTTTGTACATCTTTACATTCTTTGAAGACAATAACTATGATTTCATTCTCCTTAAATCAATTAAGGAGTCGCTTCAGAATATTCTACATACAAGAAAAGTTTACTTCATAGCTAATGTTTGACGTACCTCACCGTTGCATGGAAATTGAGCTTCCTAGTAACGTCTTCTGGATTAACAGAATGGCCAAGTTCATAACCTACAACTGCTCCCTTCTGTTCATAGTTACCGACAGAAAATGCGCTTGACTTCAAATCCATGTCCTACAGAACCAGAAGGAGGCTGCATGCGTGAGCACGTGCCCGCTTCTCTTCACTGTGTATGTATAAGAATATATGCTAACCTCATTAACTTGTGTGAATCCTGTTCATTACATCATGCAACAAGGCTTGGTAAATTCTCTATTTTAATTACTATACCAATAGGGAGAAAAGTTGCGCGTACGCGCAGTGGAAAAACAGTTGACTTCATGTAAACAAGTTGCGGCAGCTGTAAAGCAAAAAGGGGGAAAGAAATTCAAATAGGCTCTGCCACGTGATACCCATTCGACCATGGCTTCTAAATTACAGGCTTTACAGTCTCATGCTGTAATTATTTCTACGGTGGAACCCCCAGAGTGATTTTACACACGCGGATGATGATGATGATGATTTGGAGTTAACTACACGCAAGAGAATGTTGAAATACACAACAGAAGGCACAAACAAACAAACATGTCCATATTGAACATATATTAGGGTTCTTTTCTTGTTTTTTCATAAGTTTGTACGAAACAGCGTGTGTACTTAAAGTAACATAGCCAATTAGTAAACGAAATGAATGTGTTCATGTATTTAACATGCCGTAGCTACAGTTGTTTTGTCACTGGTTACTACTGCAACAATTTTGGACTCATTCTGCAATACATCTGCATTATTCTTGGTCGCAGGTTATTTCAGTCAAACGCAAACTTAGCAAGGACTCTTTTATTTCAGTTTACATATTATGACACTGTAAAACTGCACAAAATAGCGAAAACATTTTAGTACTGAAAAGCTTTTTTCGTCTTACACTCCTCAGAGTACAAAATCGTCAGAATTGGAATTGAGAAGAAATCAATGAAACTTATACCCAACTGTGTTTTGAAAGCAGAAATCACATTGTTTTGTAGCACCAACAAACTTTATGACACTGAAGTATACTTATTCTGTTGTTCAAACTTGTAATTTTTGATATAGCTTTTTACTTGTCTAAAATAGAATACTAATGATCAGATGACAGCAAAAACGCCGACTGGATCAATTTTGAAAAGTTGCTAATGTACCTGTAAGCATCTCCAATAGCGTATCACAACAATTCTACTCCCACCCCCACCCCAAATTATGTATAAACAAAATCTTATTTTCAGCTATTTTTCACACTATCTCAAGCTCATGTTTTGTTACGTTCTTCTCAGCAAAAAAGTTTAGGCACTTCGGAATTCGAGTTTTCCAGGAACCACCTTCCTGTGCCCCTTCAGACCGTCTCAGCTCCTCCATGATTGCTTTGATACTGTCCATCCTAAGTTTCGTAGTCCCTTTCTTGATCTTTTCCCTTACTATAGGTATCTCATTACACTCTATAGTTAATTTTGCACTATACACTTTGTTGATTTGCCCGAACCATCGGTACTGCAATCTGGTCTCCCTACTTCTCTCAACTATTTCATCTAACACTTTCATTTGGTCCCGAAAATCTTATCTTATCTTAGACGTTCTCGGACGGTTACTCTTCTGTTCGTTCTCAATCCATTCTAGGATGTCCTAATTTCTACCAACCGTCCACCACTCATCTCTATACAACAGCATTGACTTGATCATTATTCTCTAAATCGTTGTCTTTGAATTCCTCATTCGTTTGTCGCTTATGATAAGTGGCAACGCACTTGGCTCAGGCTGAGTGATCATGCGTTGGATTCCAACCTTTGCTCTGTCCCTTTCACTAAGAGTTACAGTTACAATCATGGACAAATAGAAGTTAAACTTTTACTAAATTTCGGTGAAAATGGAGCAAATCAGGCAAGACACTTGCCACATGAAAGGGGTGTCCAGATATGGTATTATTTGTTTTCCAGACCTCTCCGCTTAGCAGCAGG